>JAJOOH010071849.1:0-55487 GCA_029582605.1 Solanum gracilifrons
CTCGTATAATATCTCCACTGGTGCTGTATAGAATTTTATATAAAATAAATTCCCTTTTGTAACTCTTTTGTATGTGACGAATGCTTTGTGTAGCTCCGGTATTCCACTAAATTCTTCTCCGTCGTATGTGTATACGGTATTTAACAGTCCGTAGTTGTAACATGTTCTTACTAAATTAGTGTTAGTTTTTGGCCGTGCAATTAACTTGTTATATCCTTGTAACTTTTGTGTCAAATAATCTTGGTGTGGTTCTTTTGTAGTTGATATGGGGTTGCGGTTTAAATAAGTTTGGATTTTGTGTATATTTTCGATATAGGTTCGTGTGATGTAGCTATATGTTTTTTTCTCATTTTGGTTTTGCAAACTATCTGCATATGTAGATGTTTGTGGCTCTATGGACATATGTCTAGGTGCCCTTTGGGTCAATGGTTTTTCGAATATCTGGTTTAAGTTTGCATTTTTATGTTGTTTATCGCTAACTTGTTTGCTTGTACCTGCAGCTGTATTTAAACAAACATTATGGGTTTTAAGGAGTTTCCCATCGTCTCCTTTTAGCTCTGGGTTTTTTCCTTCTTCCGATCGACGTAGCTCCGCATTTTTATAGTCATGCTGCTGACTAGCTTTAGACTTCAAATTATCTTCATTAGTCTTTAGCTTTTGTATCTCGTTGTCCATACTATCCACTTTTGTACAAAGTGTAGTAATAACTTTGAGTATCTTTTCGATTGTATCTTCTTCCTCAGTCTCAGTCGGAGTAGCTTTGTCGTGATAGGTAATCTGCAATAACATTCTTATCAGTTTTTATTACTTCAATTGTAAATGTAAAATTTAATATATTTATTACCAATCTCCTTATTTCTTTTGTTGTTACCGGATCTTGTATTTTTCTTATTAGCCACCATTTTACTTGTGTATTATCTGTTCTTATAATAAATTCGTTATATACAATATATGGTTCAAATGATAATAAGCACTTATACACTGAATATAATTCATTTCTATTTATTTTCCATTTTATTTCTGTGTTATTAAATGTTCCTGAATAATACCTACAATGATGTTCTATCGTATTGCCATTATATTTGTATTTTAATATTCCTCCATAACTTTTTTCACTCGCATCTGATTCTACTATATAAGTAAATTCTTTGTTTTCATCCGGAAAATATAGTTTAGGTAAGTTTTTACATAATAATTTTACCTTTTGTATTTGTATCTGGTCCTTTTTATCAAATTGATATTCTATATCTTTCTTTAATTTTTGTTGTAATGGTTTTAAATTCTCTGCTAATTTTGGTATGTATTCTCTTACTTGATTCACCAGTCCTAAGAATGATTATAATTTCTTTTTTATGTCTAGTTGTTCATTTGAGTTAATTATTTTTTGTACTATATGTGTTTGCATTTTTATTCCGTTTTTATCTATTTGTATTCTTAAGAATTCTATTTGATTTTTCATTATATCTGCTTTCTTTTTACTTAGACTTATACCCGAATATTCTATGATGTGTATAAATTTTTCTAATAATCTTATATGTTCATCTTGTGTTTTGGAATATAATAATATATCATCAATGTACACTACACAATGTAGTGTTTGTACTTTATATTTCTGCAGAAGAAACAAAAAGATAAAAGCAATTAGGATAGACTAAGCAATTGTCGATCTACTAGTGTCTACACTTGAATATTTCACCTATGATTTGCTATTATTAGATGTTAACTAGTATTTTAAATGACTCCAGAGAAAATTTAGATACATGTAGATGGTTCTCAACCCGTTTGCGATTCAGTTATGGCACGTTCATATACTCTAAGATCGGTATTACAGTGGCTACATCGAAGAAAGATGAGGATTGATAGGCTTAAATTACACCTCCCTAAAGAAGTATAAGCGATCGTTATCAAGTAAAGAACCCAACTTGGAGTTTGGGGTCGATCCCACGAGAAATATGGTTTAGACTTAAACTTAACTTACAATAATATTCTTTTAGTCAACGTACTTCTGAAACAAGTAATTACAGAGGGGTGGGGGATTTGTGAAACAAATTCTGCAAAGTATGTGAACAATCAGTGAGCAAGATTCAAACTTTAGTCGTTATCAATATGAGAGAGAAACTAGGGTGTACGCGTTCCCCATAAGGTCATAATGCGGTAATCCTAGTAATAGTAATCCTTTCCTAGTGTATTACATGCAAAGTGATAAGTTAGGTATCTCTAATTCCTTGGTCCGGCAACTAGAGAATTTTATCCCGCACCTTGGTCCGGCTACGTGTGTATAACTTAATAACCCTTACCTTTACCTCATATTAGACATCACATCGATGTATGACTTAGTTTTCACCCTCGCACCAATCGACATTAGACTATTAGATATTATCACACTAAATCTATCTTGATAATTCTTTTCTTATTAACTACCTCCTTGGTCCAGCAAGTAGCAACAAGGCGAGTTCTAACGTTTGCAACCGCTAAAAAGACTTCTAAACGAAAGAATTATCAATGCATGCAATAACACTATTCAAGAATTACCTAGTTACTATTCATACTTTGTTAATAGCTCATGGTTCTCACAACTCTAGTTATGGATTTAGTTACCCATAGTAGAAAAAACACAATTCAAATTTTTAGATGAAGAAATCGTGAAATTACGTCATGAGAAGAATAAACCCAGAATCTCAACTGGAATTTCAAAGTCGAAATCTTGAAAACGAACTTAGGAAATCAAGAATTGCTAAAATTGCAAGTTAATCTCCAAAGCCAAAAACTAGAATAAAAGTAATGTAGTCTAACCTCTAAAAACGAGGTTTACATGCCCTATATATATATATATATATATATAAAAACAAGTCCCAACTAAAAAGGAAATGAAATAAGGAAATAATGTTTCAGGACGCGGTTTTGATCTACGACACTGACCTACGGACTATGGATTGACCTACGGTCTGTATGTCCCTTCCGTGGTTCAGGACTTAGGAAAATTTTCCAACTTTAAAATTCTCCATCTCTGACATAATCGACGGATCAACAGTAAGGACCGTGGTTCAATCCACGGTCCGTGGATCTTCCTTCGTAGCTCCATACTTAGAATCTTCAAAATCAGGTACTGTAACCCCCTTTCTGAATCATTTGACGGACTTGCAGGACGGCCCATAGGTCGACCTACGGTCCGTCATTTGCAACCTTGGTTCTACACTTGGTCAAGAATTCCCTAATTTTCCTTTAGCCTTGCCTGTCCATCTACGTCTACCATCTACGAGGCATGACTGGACCTACGGTCCGTAGATGTCCTTTTTTGCACAATCTTCAGTTGTGTCTCTCAACTTCCACGTCCAAACTTATTTTTACTGAAAACATGATAAAAATACATTAATACCAATACAAAATGGCCCTAGACACACACAAATCATAAGTGAAATGTATTAAAAATACCATAAATTCACGGTATATGAACACCCTCAACTTAAATTTGTTGTTTGTCCTCAACCAACGTACTAATACTCTAAACGACACGTGTATGGAAGCAAGCATTCAAGCTCAAGAAATCACATGGCTCTCTATCCCGACTCTCTTTTTGAGTGCAAATATTTTCTCGTAGACTCAACAAGCTAACTCATACGGATCAAAATATGACAAAGATCGACCAATCAACACAGAACATACAATCTTTTTTATCACCAAGGCACCGAGTTTCCAACAATGTAACTAGTGCTCTTACTTCGAAAGAAATCCCTTTTTCACACAATGAATATGATTTTGAGTACAAGGATTCATTCAACACTCACGCTCAGAAGTAATTTCAAGTATAGTTAGTGCTCAATACCATAGGTTTGCCCTTATTTTCACTACTTAGACTCTCCAAACTAGTTGCTAGGATGACTATAGGACTTTTCTTAGCTTGTAACGTAGGCTCGGGGTCAGGTGTGGTACATTTAGGTACTTGTTAGTGAATTCCAGCCCTCCTTGACATTACATAGGCTATTTACCTTTTCCTTGTCCTATTTTTGGCAACTTTTCATCGAACTTTCTTTCCCTTCTTTCTTTGCAACATGGATGTGAATTTTGACTTCTTTTTTTCTTATTTTTCACTTTCTTCTTTTTCTTTTATTTCTTGCAACACTTTTCTTTTGCTTCTTTTTCACAAAGTCACATCCTCTTTCATATTTTTTCTCTTTTCAACACTAGACTCTTTTCATACCTTTTTTTTTTCATTTGGTTTACTTTTTGATAGCCACCCTCAACTTATGCATTTTCCATTAGTTGAGGTGCACAATATCTGGTGTCGGACCAAGACCAAGATCAAGGCAACTTTTGGGCTTAAACACCCTCAACATAGACTTTTGGCCTAAGTCAAGGTGCACATGTCCAAGGAGGGACCGGGGCCAAGACAATGTTTTTAAAGGAAGGTGAATTAGGTGAATCAAAAGAATTGGTCAATTTTAGGCTCAAATAGTTGGGTCAAAAGGGAATAATGTTATCATTTGGTTAGATCATTTTAGGCTTAAGTGGACTAATTTGAACAATGGCCTATGATCACTTCCTAACTTCTATCCTAGACTATCTTAGCAGGACCAACGGGGCAAGTTCTAGATTGGCACAACACTGTCTGAACAATCAACCATTCTCACACATTCTTGGCACATAGTTTCATTATCAGCTTACCCAGTTCAAGTTGTACCATAAGTCTTGAGATCAAGTTGGTTCATTATCATGTCATACTTAGAGCCAACACATTCAACTCATTCTAGCCTACAGATTTTAGGACATCTCACAAATTTTGGATGTTTTTTTCTTTCATTATTATGCCATCATGCTTCATTCTTTCTCATGCTTCTACACATACATTCCTAACACATGCCGGTTCAACAGAAATTAAAATAGTCTCTTGGGAAAAAAAACACAGGCAAGAAAAATGCCAAGAGAGGATTATGAGTTGGGTTACTCAGACGTCACCATATCACTCACAATCCATTTACTCCACCCCCAACAAAATAGAGTGCAATTGTCCCCAATGCACAAAAAGTAAATATTAAAGGATAGGGTGAACCAAACCTGTGACGCATAGCGCCGAAGAGTCATCAACAAGCGGGTGGGTCCGGTTTCCCAGAGCCCGCTGGATTAATACTTGGGTCACTCTCAGTAGTGCTCGTATCTCTCATCTCAGCACCATTAGTAGTGCTAACATCAACTCTCGCTGCACCATCAGTAGTGCTCACGCTTCTAAAGGCACCAACACTTGGACAAATTTAGGATACATACTTGGGAACTATGGACACCATTCACGGTCCGGATTGACCCACAGACCGTCGATGGGGTCTGTACACCTCTACACAGTCCTTTTTTTTGGAGATTTAACTTTCCATCCCTGCACATGTAACAACCGTTAGGCCTTTCATTTTACATTTTCTGGAGACTTTTTAGACATGGACCCTATGCTATATTTAGCCTGCACTAATACAGAAAATAAAACACCTATCTAAAGGATTACAAAAATTCAAACAAATGAAGAAAACTCCGTAATCGAAAAGAAAAACCTATAGTTGGCTAAATTTTACATCTTGGGTTGCCTCCCAAGAAGTGCTTGATTTAACATCGCAGCACGACGCAGGCCCTTGATTACTCATACTTCATCAACATGCCATTCCCCTATAACTGCATTTACACTCTCAGAATTTCCCATGTAACTTTTTATCCTTCGTTTGTCGGCTTCGAACCTTGTCCTATTCCCTTTCTCGAGCTCAACCACTCCATGTGGGGAAACTTGGGTCACTCTGAATGGTCCTGTCCACTGGGACTTGGATTTGTGCAGAAAACAACACAACCTTGACTTATACAACAACACCAGATTACCAGGAGCTAGTTTGCACTTTTCTATCTTTTGAGCATGACGCTTCTTCTCCCTGTACAAGGCTGCACCTAACTTCTCCTTACTAAACACTTCAGTATATCTTCCGAAAGTGTGACTCGCCACCGATACCAATTTAAGATCAGTTTCCTGCTTCATAGACTTACAGACTTTGAAGGTAACCTTATCCTTATTCAGTCATAACTTCATCTACCCTCTCTCCATATCGACTAAGGCATGCCCAGTAGCAAGGAATGGTCTTTCTAAGATGATGGGGACCTCAAAGTCAACCTGACAATCAAGTATGACAAAGTCTGCCAAAAATATTAATGACCCCACTTTCACAAGGACATCTTGAAGCACTTCAATGGGCTTTTTTATAGTTCTGTCAGCCAAAAGTAAGCGCATCGCACTTGGTTTTGGAGCTCCTAAATCCAACTTCTTATAAATCGATAATGGCATCAAGTTAATGCTGGCACCCAAATCACACAAAGCTTTCGCAAAGTGCATCTTACCGATGGTGTATGGAATAGCGAAAGCTCCATGATCCTCTTTCTTTTGTACGAGTGAACCTGTAGAAATGGCACTACAATGCTGCAACCTCTCATCATTCTCAACACTGACAGCCCTCTCTTTGGTCACAAAGTCCTTCATGAACTTTGCATACACAGGCATTTGCTCCAAAGCTTCTATCAAAGGGACATTGATGGAAAGCTGTTTCAACATAGTTAAAAACATGTGGTATTTTGATTCTTCAGCCTTCTACACTATCCTCTGAGGGAAAGGAGGTGGAGTTCTAGGCATAGGGACGACCTTTTGGGTTTTCTCTGCTTCCATCTCTCTAGCATTCTTTGACTCTCCGCTCACCTCAATCTCATCATCACCTTTTTCTACCACCTTTTCTACATCGGATGGCATGGGGGGGGGATCAATAGTCTGTTTTCCTCTACGAGTCATGATTGCTGTACAATGCCCATCATTCTTTCTGGATGGTGTTGCTAGGCAGCATGCCCGACTGGCGTGTATTCCCGGTAGCAGACAACTGACTAAACTCTTGCTCAAGCTGCTTTATCGACACTGTATGGGCATCAACTTTCTAGCTAATTCCGAACAACTCAGTGCACATCTCCTTCACATTCTCATCAGTCGAATCAAATCTCTTTATCATCTTCGGCATCATATCCTCAATACGTGACATACTACCCGCAACTTTCTTATTACCATATTCCCAATTTTTAGGAGGAAGATATGGCCCACCCATATCATTTTTGTTGCCATAGTTATTTCAGTTGTAGTTGTTGTCGTGATTGTAGTTCCCATCCTGAACATAATGACCCTCTCGATTGTAGTTGCCATAGTTACCACCTTGATTTCCTTGACCTCAACGCCAATTATCCGAATTGGAACCTTGAGCGTGGGCTCGGAAACCCCCCGTCTGATCATTCACTGCATAAGTATCCTCTTCATAGTAGCACTCCTCAATCGGTGGTGGATTTTTAGCCAAATAATTTACATCATTTATTTTTTCGGTACCTCTGCTCACATGTTTCAACACCAACCCAAGTTTTCTCCTCATCTGAGCCATCTCCTCATGAATCTCATCGGCAGATTGATTAGTTATAGTTTATACTACAAACATGTTTCTCCCAATATCTGACCTTCTAGTGCTCCACGCTTTATTGTTTGGAGAAATCTTCTCTAGTTTCTCTGCAATCTGCTCAAAAGTGCACTCACCATATGAACCTCCAGCGATAGTATCATGCACCACCTTGCTATTGTCATCCTAACCTTGGTAGAAGTATTCCTTCAGCGATTCATCATCAATGCGGTGATTCGGAACACCTCTTATGAAAGCAGTGAACCTATCCCAAGAACTACTGACAGACTCTCTAGGTAGTGCTAAAAAGTTGTTGAGTTTATCTTTGTGGTTCAATTTCTTTGACACGGGAAAGTATCTTGCCAAGAACACCTCAGTTAATTGTTCCCATGTGTAGATTGAGTTATAAGGAAGATCAGTAAATCACACAGCAGTATCGTCGGTCAATTATAGAGGGAATACTTGCAATGCAATGACATCCACGTCCCTGTCCGGTCGACCCACACAACTTTTGGAAACACTTCTCAACTTGGCTACGTGAGCATGTGGATCCTTCGATGCCAAACCATCAAACAAACCCCTCACTTTAGGCATTTGCATCAAACTGCTGGTCACCACAAATGTATACACTGGAGGTAGAGGGGGTAGTACAAGAGGTCCTTCAGATTCAACGGCATTAAAGTTGACCCTATTGTTATCACACAGTCTTGGTCCTGGTGGATCTTGTACCCTCAATGCATCTCCCATTAGATTCTCAGCTTGAACCTAATTATTCTCATCATGAACCCTCGGAGGCTGCAACCCAACTCCATCACCTAACTTCACTCCGATAGGATTGAATGGGACTCCTTGGTTATTCATTCTTTGCAAAGTTCTGTTCAATTCTGGATCGTAAGGAGTAAGTGTTTCACCTTGGCTCCGTGTATTTGGCATAGACAAGAGTAGGAACCTGAGAGAAACAAAAACAAAAGAAAAAAGTAAAATTAGGAATATTTGACTAAAGTTCAATAATGTAGTTAAACTTAATCTAAAAACCTTCTTCACCGGCAGCGGCGCCAAAATTGGATATGCTCAAATTACACTTCCCTAAAAAAGCATAAGCGATAGTTATCAAGTAAATAACCCAACTTGGAGGTTAGGGTCGATCCCACGAGGAATATGGTTTAGACTTAAACTTAACTTACAATTATATTCCTTTAGTCAACGTACTTCCGAAACAAGTAATTAAAGGGGCAGGGGAGGATTTGTGAAACAAATTCTGGAAAGTATGTGAACAATCAGTGAGCAAGATTCAAACTCTAGTCATTATCAAGATGAGAGAATAACTAGGGTGCACGTGTTCCCCATAAGCTCATAATGCGGTAATCCTAATAATAGTAATCCTTTCCTACTATATTACATGCAAAGTTATAGTTAGGTATCTCTAATTCCTTGGTCCGGCAACTAGAGAATTTCACCTCTCACCTTGGTCCGGCTACGTGTGTATAATTTACTAACCCTTACATTTACCCCATATTAGACATCACATCAATGTATGGCTTTGTTTTCACCCTCGCACCAATCGACATTAGACTATTAGATAGTATCACACTAAATCTATGTTGATACTTATTTTCTTATTGATTACCTCCTTGGTCCGGCAACTAGCAACAAGGCGAGTTCTAACGTTTGCAACTGCTAAAAAGACTTCTAAACGAAAGAATTATCAATGCATGAAATAACACTATTCAAGAATTACTTAGTTACTATTCATACTTTTCTAATCGCTCATGGTTCCCACAACCCTAGTTGTGGATTTAGTTACCCATAGTAGAAAGAAAACAATTCATATTTTTAGATGATGAAATCATGAACTTACGTAATAAGAAAAATAAACCTAGAATTTCAACTTGAATTTCAAAGTCAAAATCTTCAAAATGAACTTTGGAAATCAAGAATTCCTAAAATTGCAAGTTAATCTCCAAAGCCAAAAACTAGAATAAAAGTAATGAAGTCTAACCACTAAAAACTAGGTTTACATACCCTATATATAAAAAAACAAGTTCCAACTAAAAAGGTAATGAAATAAGGAAATAATTTTAGGACGCGATTTCGATCTATGACATTTACCTACGGACCAGGGTTTGACCTACGGTCCGTAGGTCCCTTCCATGATTCAGGACTTAGGCAAATTTTCCAACTTCAAATATCTTCATCTCTGACGCAATCAACGGTTTAACAACACAAACCGTTGTTCAAACCACGGTCCGTGGAGCCTCATCTGTATCTCCATACTTAGAATCTTCAAAATTAGGTACTGGAACCCCATCTCGGAATCATTTGACGGACTTGCAGGATGGCCCGTAGGTCGACCTACTGGTCGTCGCTTGCAACCGTGGTTCCACACTTGGTCAAGAATTCCCTGATTTTCCTTCAGCTTTGCTTGCCCATCTACGTCTACCATCTACGGGGCGTGACTGGACCTACGGTCCGTAGTTCACATCCGTAGATGCCCTTTTCTGAACATTTTTCAACACTGTCTCTCAACTTCCACGTCCGAAATTATTTCCTGCAAACATGATAAAAATACATTAATACCAATACAAATTGTCCCTAGACATACACAACTCTTAAGTGAAATGTATCAAAAATACTGTAAACTCACGGTATATCAAGGATTCAATAGTTTAAAAAACTAAATTGTGAAGAAAGCACTCTTAAAAACACATAGTTTTTTCTCCTAATTTGCGGATAACTTCATTGAATTTCTCATCAAGATTCGGTGTCCGTTTCATACATGGACTTTTCTCCTCTCGTCCCTCCATAGTTTTTTTAAATCAACAAATGAACAAGATATTTATGTTTGTGCCTTAATCTTAATAATTCAGAAAACACCTCGTTGTTTCTGGTTGATTTGTGGTAGAATTCTAAGTATCCCTCCTTTGAAGAGCTATAAATTCGGTGTTGATGCTTTGTTTAATAATTGTTGAATGTTCTCATAATGCAATGTAATCTCTTATTTATAGCTGGAGCAAGTAGACAATCCAAATGTAAATGAATTCTCTTGCCTTATTTTGATTGGTTCATGTTAGACATCAAGCAATTTGTTAACGTCGATCCTAATTGGCCAAATTTGGATGTATTATCACATCTCTTTAACACGTGTTATGTATTTGGGTCATCAAGACAAAATGGATCCATAGGCTTGAATTTAGTAAATAGACTTATTTAATTGTGAACTCTGAATAAATCATTCAACTCAAATTAATATGGATTCAGTTGACATTTTGTATGAATTTAACCTAACAAAATTTATATGTTTACAATTATCAACTAATGAAACTCTGAAAATACACCTCTTATCAGTCAATGCTCATTAATTTTTTAGTTCTCTTTGGTTTCTTTGTTTTTATATAGAATAGAATAGACTTATGTGTATGTTTGTCAAAGAATATTTATGCTTTTTATTTTTCGGTATTTCTTTAGTCAACTAGTATTTTCCTATTTAACACTCGTTAATGAATAAATTTGTTGATTAAGACTCTACTTGTGTATCGTTGGAGCTCAAAATTATTCTTTAATTATATGGATAAATATGATATGAAGTTAGCCTTTATTGTAGTCTATTCAAACGACATATAGTCTAACCACATAAAATGGGGAATTGTGTAATTATCAACTACATGATACAACTTGGATAACCTACATAAAGAATGGAATGAACTTAGTGTGCATTTATTTACTTTCTTAAGGGGATTTACACACTTTTTTAATAAACATTTATAATTGTACAATTCCCCATTTTATGTGATTAGACCATATGACGTTTGAGTAGACTACAAAAAAGGCTAACTTTAGACCATAATTATTTATATAATTAAAGAATAATTTTGGGCTCCAACCACACACACGTAGGGCCTTAATTAATAAATTTATAAATTAACAAGTATTAAATAGGAAACAAATAGTTGAATAACGAAATGCAGATAAATAACAAGAATAAATATTCAATGAGAAACCTACACATATTCCCTTCTCTATGAAACGAAGAAACCAAAGAAAACTAAAAATATAAAGAGCATTGGCTGATAAGCGATGTATTTTGAGAGTTTCATTAGTTTAGTTCCTTCACCTTTCTGTGGCCTAAGAATTCTCTTAGTAGATAATTGTAAGCACATAAATATTTTTAGGTTAAATTCATACAAAATGTAGATTGAATCTAAGTTAGTTTGAGCTGAATGATTTATTTAGAACGCACAATAAAATAAATCTATTTTATTAAATTAAGTCCTATGATTTATTTTGTCTTTATGGACCAAATTCATAACACATGTTAAAGCGATATGATAATATGTCAAAATTTGGCCTATTAGGATCAACACTAAAAAGTTGCTTGCTGTCTAATAGGAACCAATCAAAATAAGGCAAGTGAATTCATTTGCATTTGGACTGTCTACATGCTCCATCTATAATTAAGAGATTACATGGCTTTATTAGGACATTCAAAAAGTATTATAGAAAACATCAACATCTACTTTATACCCCTTCAAAAGAGGAATACTTAGCGTTCTACCTTGAAATCAACCTGAAACAAGAGGTGTTTTCCGAGTTATTAAGATTAAGTCACAACATAATTTATTTGTTAATTTGTTGATTTAAAAAAACTATGGAAGGACGAGAGGAGAAAAGTTCACGCGTGAAATAGACACCGAATCTTGATGAGAAATTCAATGAAGCTATCCGCATATTAGGAGAAAAAGGTATGTACTTCTAAGAATGATTTCTTCTTAATTTAGATTTTATTTATTTATTGAATTCTCATCTTTCATCGATGTAGCCACTACCATACCAATGTTGGAGTATATGAATGTTCCACAATTGAATCACAAACAGATTAAGAACCGTCTAGAGGTATCTAAATTTTATTTGGACTCATATAAAATCTTAGTTAGCATCTAATCATAGATGAAATATTCAAGTGTATACACTATAAGATCGAAGTTATCTTATTCCATCCTAATTGCTTTAATATTTTTCTTCCTTTTGCAGAAATATAGAGTACAAAAAAGACAAGCTTAACCAACTCAACATGCATCTTCTTCTATAGTTAACCCATCTAAAATCACATTGCAAAGACCACCTTCTCTATTTCCAGAAAATCATTCTAATGTACTGAATTCGAATGAGTTCCTTATGAACTTCAACAAACCACCTGAAGAACTATACTTACCCCAAGCATGTGCAATATCCTTTTTAGTTCCACCAATTGAGTTCTTTATAGGATTTGATGACTTGATCCAAAATCTTGAACTCGACCTTAATCCCAAAGTGTTAGAAAATCAAATATACACTTATCACAGTAGACCTCATTTCAACATGAATAATCACATGGAGGACAATGGAAATCTATCCAATGTATTGCAATTAAAAGAGTTTAATATAAATTTTAATAAACCACTTTAATAAGAATATAAATGACAAAGATGGAAGTCGGAACATGACCCATGACATCCTGACAAAATTGAAAAGTAAACGGAATCCTCCAGAAGCAAGGAGGCTCACAATAGCTAACTCGAACTGTAAGTGGTATGAACAAAGCTCATGTTGATGACCGTAGCTACCTATAACTGCATCATGAAACGATGCATTCCAAATGGCGACAATACATGGAATGTACGAGCCTGTAAGGAGAGTTCTAATGCATAAATATAAGCTTAAACTGATGGACAATAAACATACTTACCTCTTCTAAACTCACTCAACTCAACTCAACTCAACTCAACTCAACTCAGCTCAACTCAACTCAACTCAACTCAACTCAACTCAATTCAACTCAACTCAACTCAACTCAATTCAACTCAACTCAACTCAACACAAAGAAAAATAGTTCAACTCAACTCAGAGAAAATAGGGCTCAACTCAATAGTAAGATACTCAAATAAGTGAAACATAGTTCAAGTCAACTTAGAGGAATAGGGATCAACACAACAATAAGATACTCAAATCTTGATACAAAATTCTGAATACTCAACTCAAGAGAAAGCAACAATTAAAGATGCAATATATGGAAAGCTATTAAAACACTAGATAACAACTCAATATATTGAAAAATACAATAATAACTTGGTTTGTATATAAAAATACAATATAACTTTGTTTGTATATAAAAATAAAATATAACTCTATGGGAGATTCTCTAACCGACAACCATCACTATGAGTTATGTGATGATACAACGTCTAATCCACGCTACCAGAAATGCCTTATAATTTGCCAAGGTATAGAATCTACTACTAAGTGGATCCACTAGTCTATGATAAAAAACATTGAGGAATCATCTAAAAAGTATGACCCTTTCAACCCACGTTGGCTACATGGTTTATGAGGACTTTGAGTTATCTGAACTCGTCCCCATATCAGTGCTTAATACTACTCCCAAAATGTAACTACCTCATATGTTTAAGAACATAACTCTTACTGTGGTTTGAGGTTATTACTCAAAAATCTTTCTTTTAAAAGATATGGTACTCAAACTACTCAAAAACTCTTTTGGAAATTTGTGTTTCCTCTCATCTTAAATTTGAAAATATTTCTCTTGGGAATACTTAGTTCCTATATATCATTTTAAAGAAAATGAACTCAACTCTACTCTTTCTCTAACTCAAATGCTCAAGTCTTAAAACAAGTTTAGAAAAATTTGTAAAAGACTTCTCAAAATAGGGTTCATGCCGAATTATGGACATGAATTACTTAAATTCAAGGTTTTCAATAACCATATGTTGCATTAAATACTCGAAGCTCAATAACTCTGAACTCAAGAACTTCAATGATACTACTAATTTCAATAATGGTCAACTTAGAGGGTTAATGCAGAATTATGGGCTAGCACAACTCAACTCAAGGACTTCATGATACTACTCACCTCAAGAATGTTCAACTCATAGGGTTCATGCAGAATTATGGGTATGGACAACTCAACTCAAGGACTTCATGGTTAACATGTAATAGTTACATGATTAGGAATATAATCTCAAAAGTTCTAGGAACTCAATACTTAATACTTAGAACTTGAAGATACTACTTCTCTGAAAGATACTCAATTTATGGAGTCCATGCGGAATTTATGGGCATGAACGACTCGACTCATGGGTTTACATTACAATATGGAACTCTTGTATATGACTCTTCTCATACTCATACTTACTTCCTCAAAACTAAGCTCAAATCCCTAGTTGATCTCAAAGGATTCACAATTGAAATCAAAGACTTTCTTGAACTCTACTCTTAACTCTCTCTTTGTCACACCCCGAAGCTACCCCAGGAGGCGGACACGGGACCTAGGATCATGAGTGACCCCAAGCTAACCCTGTTGGCATATCATAAGCATACTAAAGATAAACTAAACCAATGAATATTGTTCAGATGCTAAATCATATGATAAACTGAAATGATGGGGAATACCTATTTACTAAATCTGAATATAAGAAAGCTGAGAGTTTGTGTACAAATGAAAAGTCAAACTCTAACACTAAAGTTGAAACTAACTATGTTTGAAGTAAAGCCTCTATTGACTAGAAATGCTGGGACATACCGCAAATAGATCTAGCAAAACTGGAACTAGAATTAAAAGAATGGAAAGACAATCATGTCAACCGTTCTCAAATAATGAGGACTCACCACTGATAATGCTGAACTGGAAATGGGGAACTGATCTATGCATGATCTGGAAGTTGAGGACCTAAACCTACATCATGAGAAGATATAATGTATAGTATGCGTCAGTACTTGAAAGGTACAGAGCATGCATGATGGAATAAAGCTGAATAATAAGCATAATTGAACTAAAGCATCAAAGCAGTGATGTAATCTGAACATAATAAAGATACTGAAAATACTGAACATGAGCTAACTGAATGCAATGGCAAAGTTTATAACATGCTGAGACTGAATACTGAACTGTGACTGATAACGTGGTCAATGCAATTGAATCTGACTGTAAGGGAGCTACTAAAAACCAACATAAAACCACAGGAGCTAAATGTGGAGTCAGATGTATACGACCTATTGAGAAGACCCAATATACCCTGCCAGAGGTATAAAGGATGACTGGCTTGATCACTAAAATGATGCCTCCATAGGGGACTTACAACATACGGGGCATATAGTTTTGGGACTTGAGGTTGACTGACCCTAGTCCACTCGGTATTAAGCTTCTCCCAATTGGAATATGCAAATAACATTTTATGACTAAATTTATGTAATACTGAATAGCTCAAGAACTGACATGCTAACTAAAAATGCAACATTAAGTACTGATAATGAAACATTCTTAACTGAGGCATGTGTATGATACATTATGACTAAAATACTGAATAGCTCAAAATACTGACATGGAGATACTCATACTTGAAAACTCTTTCTAAAAAACAATTCAAAATTATATTATACTATGATCATTGATGACTCGGGAAGTCATACAGCATAAACATTGATGGTATATCTAGATACCATGATGTTCATACATTGATGGCCTACTCGATTGTCATACTAATCATGTTTTGGAAGCTCTTTCTCAAAACTCCTCTTAACTCTCTCAAAAACTCAGTTTAAAACTCAACTGTTGTCTTTAAAAAGCTTCTCAATATTTATAACTCAAAATAGGGTTCATGCTGAAATATACTGATAATGTGACGTTCAAAACTGGATCATGTATATTTGTTTAACTAACCTAGCATGTGTAATTCATGAACTAAAAGAACTACACAACTAGGGTTCTAAATTTATGAAAGAATCTACACAAAACGATACTGATTTCATGAGAATCTGATTTGGATCATTCTAACAGTTGAAACCCAACAATTTCTAACATTCAAGAAACTCTAAGTCAAGATAATCTGAAGGGAATCAAGAATCTGACTGAATTCTAGGGACCTAATAGGTGAAAGGAACCCACTAGTGAAATTCCACATACTTGGTGATGAATTCCACAGAGAAATCCTTCGATTTCGAGGCTGAAACTGATGAAAACCTGCTACGTTCTTGGACTAGGGCTTGGTCGACTCTTTCTCCTTCATTTCATTCACCTTGATGAATTTTCGTAGTATAAGTTAACTAGGGTAAGTTCTAATTAAGTTGTTAGGCTTAACTTGATTAAAACTACGTAGTTTAGCGGTCCAAAGCATAAGGGAAAGGACCAAAACGACCCTAACTTAATTCTGGGGAAGCCCATCCACGGAATGAACGATGGTCCGTCGTTTGACCTACCGGCCATCGTTTGGGTCCGTCGGTCAAGTCTGCCTGACAGGGCTTCACTAAAATGAGCATAACTTTTTACTCGAAGATGGGATTTTAACAAACTCGGTGGTGTTGGAAAAATGATTCAATTATCTATCATTAGGTGGGTCATGGGCCACCTAATTCCTTTTTTTCTAAGAGTGATGAACATTTGAAGTTGATCCGTCAGCAATTTCCCTCTAACTGGTTGTTGACCCTCACCTACGGTCAATTGGTCCAACCACGGACCTTACTTGTCCACCGTGGGTGGGATCAGATACTATAAAGACTTACGGTCAACTGTGGGTGGGATCATAGACTATTAAGAATTGGGACTTAGCGACTGAACCCCACCTGCGGTCTATGGTCCTACCTATGGTCCGTGGGTGGTTCAATTTGTACGGACACCAGATTTTTTGAAAACTAGGATTTTCTTCGTTTTGAGATATGAGGTGTTACAATATCTCTCCCTTGGGAACATTCCTCCCCGAATGATGTCTAAACTAGCTGGGTATGGAGGGAAGGAGCTGCAATCCCTACCACTAAGTACTAAAAATTGATATCTAACTTAACTGAGTTCCATGAACATGGAAATATTCTGAAAATGCGAGAACAACTGAAGGAACGTGATACTAAGACTGAATTTACGCAAGAGTAAACTAAGAGACTAGAGGGGAAACTATTATCTCAACCTGAAACGGAGTCGGAAGGAAAGAGATGAGGATACTTGGCCTTCATGGCTGCTTCTGCTTCCCAAGTAGCTCCCTCTACGGACTGACTCCTCCAAGTTTATCAAATCTCATCACCCCCTTCATAGGTGATACTTTCAGGAAAACATAATCATCTATCCCAAACTCTAAGTTCCTTCTCTTTACATCTGCATAGGACTTCTATCTTAACTCTATTTTAGACGAGCTGAACTTTTTTCCCCTAGCGTCATAAATCGAATCTGGCCCAATCAAGGCTGATTGATCTACTCATCCACCTTAGGAACACATAAGATACCATCTCCCCCTTGAGAGAAAACCACTACTTTATATTGATGAACTGCACCTTCCAACTGAAGCAGTATATGATCACTTTCCCTTAACCTCCGCTACCAATGGAGATTCTGATCTAGTCTGAACAGTTACACCACGCTATGATGTTTTCATTAGGCGAACTCCCAAGCGAGAAAGCCTGTGAACATCAATTGCTAGCTCTTTTCATTCTTCCTTAACATGTGCTATACTACCCATATATAGTCTACTAAGAGCATCTGCTACTACGTTGGCCTTACTAGGATAGTGATGCACACTCATATCATAATCCTTGAGGAACTGAAGCCATCTCCTCTGGCGAAGATTCAACTCTTTCTAGGTGAACACATACCCAGGCTCTTATAGTCTGTGAACACATCTACGTGAACACCATACAAGTAATGTCTCCAAATCTTAAATGCAAAAACCACTGCTGCAAGCTCGAGGTCATAAGTTGGATAGTTCTTCTCATGCACCTTAAGTTGTCTAGAAGCATATGCTATAACCTTACCTCGCTGCATAAATACACAACCTAGACCGACTCTGGATGCATCACAATAGATAACATAACCATATGAAACCTCTGGTAAAGTCAAAAGAGGAGCTGTAGTCAATCTAGTATTCACTTCTGCCTAACTTTTTTCACAATCATCTGACCACGGGAACTTAACCTTTTTCTAATTCAACTTAGTCAATGGAAAGGCTATGGATAAAAATCCTTCGATGAACCATCTGTAATAAGCCGCTAGACCTAAGAAACTTTTGATGTCTGTAGGAGAGGTAGGTCTGGGCCATTGTTTTACTGCTTCTATTTTCTGAGAATCCACTCGGATCCCTTCGCTAGACAATATATAACCAAGGAAAGTAACAGATTGCAACCAAAACTCACATTTGCTAAACTTAGCGAATAACTGGCGGTCTTTGAGAGTTTGCAGAACAACCATCAAATGATTCACATGTTCTTCCTCATTCCTAGAGTAAATGAAGATATCATCAATAAAGACGATAACGAATAAGTCTAAGTACTGCTTGAATACTCTATTCATCAAGTCCATGAGAGCTGGAGGAGCATTTGTTAGTCTAAATGACATAACTATAAATTCATAATGACCATACCGAGTTCTAAAGGTTATTTTCAGAATGTCACTATCTCTGACTTTGAGCTGATGATAACCTGATCTGAGGTCTATCATTGACCAATGAGAAGGACCCTGGAGTTGGTCAAACAAGTCATCAATCCCGGGATGGGATACTTATTCTTGATTGTGACCTTGTTCAATTGCCTATAGTTAATGCACAGTCTGAGAGAACCATCTTTCTTTTTCACGAACAACAGTGGTGCACACCATGGTGAAATACTAGGTCTGATGAAGCCCTTATCTAGAAGGTCTTTCAATTGCTCTTTCAATTCCTTAAGCTTAACTGGAGCCATCATGTAAGGAGGAATAAAGATAGGCTGGGTATCTTGAAGTAGATCAATTCCAAAGTTGATTTCCCTTCTTTCGAGAGGAACTCCGAGAAGATCTTCTGGAAAAACTTTCGGGAACTCATTGACTACGTGAACTGACTCAAGAGTTTGGGTCTCGGAGCTTGAATCCTTAACCCGAACTAGATGATGGAGATACCCCTTAGAAATCATTTTTATGGCCTTAAGGTAATAAATGAATTGACCTATAGGCGCTAAACCACTACCCTTCCATTCTAAGATTGGTTCGTCTGGAAAGTGAAAACAAACAATCCTAGTTCTACAATCGACTCAGGCATAATAGGAATGTAACCAATCCATTCCTAGAATGGCATCAAAGTCTACCATTTCTAACTCTACAAGATATGCTGAGGTGACTTTCTGGGAGACTATGACAGGGCAATTTATGTATACCCATCTAGCTATAACTGGGTCACCAACTGGAGTAGAGACTGAGAAGGGTTCTGAGAGAGTTTCTGGACTAACATCGAATTTGACTGCTATATAAGGAGTTACAAAAGAAAGAGTAGCCCCTGGATCTAACAATGCATAAACATCTAAGTCAAAGACTCGTAACATACCAGTGACTACATCTGGAGAGTCTTCATGAACTTGGCGAGCCTAAAGAGCATACAACCTATTTTAGCGCTGACCGCCACATGTACCAGATGAGTTACCCTGCTAAGTTGGGCGACTTGCTGGTGCTGCTGAAGTTGTGGACTGATCTTTACCATTGTTACCTACTTGATCTTGCTTAGAAAGACAATCTTTCAACCTGTGACCAGACTGACCACAACCAAAGCATCATTCTTTCCCTTCAAAACACTTACATGGATTGTTCTTACCACACTTAGGATATGTTGGATAGGTTCTGGTGCCTGAAAGACCTCCCTGAGACTCAGAGCCTGACGACCTACCCTTCTGATCATTAAGGAACATGAAAGATGGAAAACTAGCTGATGAAGGTGCTGGAGCCGAAGACTTCTGTTGAAACTGCAAGCGATTTACACCACCAGATTTCTATTGAGAATTGTCATAGTTTCCTATCCTAGTCTTCTTATTCTCCTTGGCCTTGGCCTGTTCCTTAAGATTATCACCCTCAACTTGCTGAGCATGAGTCATGAGCCTAGAGATGCTCATATCATCAAGTAACATGGCATTTCTACACTTTGATTTCACAAGATCAGATACCCCATACATGAACTTGTTCATTTGAGCCGTGGTGTCAACAACCATTCTAGGAGCATACCTGGAGAGTTGGGTGAACATGAGTCCATACTCTTGGACCATCATCGAACCCTGCCTCAGATTCATAAACTCTTGAACTTTTGTCTTCCTCAACTCTCTTGGGAAGAACTTGTCCAGAAAGGTCTCACTGAAGCATTCCAAAGTGATAGGAGTGTCATATGTACCCCTATTATCTTTCCACTGAGTGTACCAGTTATGAGTTACATCTTTAAACTGGTAAGATGCCAACTCAAACCGATCATTCCCAGTTACCTGCATCACACCAAAAATCTTCTTGACCTCATCCATTATGTTTTGGGGATCCTCACCAGTTTGCGATCCTTAAAACTCAGGAAAATTCATCCTAACGAAAGCACGAACTCTAGCTGCCGGTGACCCAACATTAGCATTTTCCAGAACTGGAGCCTACTGATTATTCTGGTTGGTCACACTCTGAGCCAACAACTGAATAGCGTTCCCAAGTTCAGCATTTGAAATTTCCTGATCTGGGATTGGAGGAGCTGCGTTAGCATTGCATGCATTAGCATTCCTGGAGATAGCTCTACGATGAGGCATGATCTAAAAGCGCAAAATGTCTAGTTATAATGAGGAATTTAGATCACGCCTTACGCATGATAAGAGTAACAAAGAAATTGAAGTTTTCCTAAAACACTGTGTAGCCTCCTTCTCATTAGATGTGGTGCACTTCACAACCATGAAACGGACTCTACTTAGTGCGGCTTTTAGAACATTCTAAGACACTTAAACCTAGTGCCCTGATACCAAGTTTGTCACGCCACAAGGCTACCCCTTGGACGCAACACGGGACCTAGGATCACGAGTGACCCCAAGCTAACTCAGCTGGCATAATCGTAAGCATACTAAAGATAAACTGAAATAATAAATACTATGCAGAAGCTAAATCATGATAAAACTAAAATGATGGGGAATACTCATATACTAAATCTGAATAAGGATAGTCTTAGAGTTTGACTTTTTATTATGTATTAAAACTCTGAGTTATTTTAGTATATGGGGATTCCCCATGATTTCAGTTTTATCATGAATTAGCTTCCACATAGTATTTAAAATTTTAGTTCATCTTTAGTATGCTTACAATTATGCCAGCATGGTTAGCTTGGGGTCACTCGTGATCCTAGGTCTCGTGTTGCATCCAGGGGTAGCCTCGGGGCGTGACACTCTTGAATTTGAATTATGAATTCAAGAGTTATTATTCATAATATGAAGGATATCAATGATAATGTAGACTCATGAATACATTCTCCTCATTCTCATACTCACTTGCTCGAGTCTTGAAACAAGTTATTTGAAATTGTACAAGATTCCTCAAAAAGACTCAAAAGAACTAATTTGATTGGATAAGGAAAAAACCAAAATACCCCTCATATTTTTGGGTAACTTTCGTTAATTGGACAGTCTGACTTCAGAAGGGCATATCTCATATATCCAATCTAAAAAGTTAGCAAACTCAATGGCGTGAGAAATAGGATTCCAAGACCTTTCATTTGATATCTTATGGGCCACCTAAATCATCTTGTACTGAAGTATATGATCGTTTAAAGTTGACTTAAAACTTAGAAGTTAGGAATGACTTAATTGAATTCTCTTTAGTTCTTTTTGGAACACAAGGTGCTACATCTAGTGACCTTAACACTCAAGAAATTTTAAATTCCTCGGTAAAAGCCTACTCACAACAAATGATGGTTTAAGTCTTTGTTCAATTAATTTTGGAGGTGTTACAATATCTCCCCTTTGGGATAATTCTTCCTCGAATGATGACTTGATTAGGTATGGAACGATGATACTATAATCATCTCTACCATACATAATAAAATTTCCCACATCACTACTCGGAACCACCTAAGGGCTCTCATTTAACTATTTCTCATAGTAAAACCTCATCCTCCTTTTTCTCCTCATTTATAACCTTAGATAGAATTATCACACCATCACTATCACGATAAGAACATCAACCTCATCTTTCTAACATCACTCCATTACTAAAAGGACCTTCGAAAGGATATCTCCCATACTCTTTGGAACTCGTTATTGTCTTACTCTCAAACACTTCACTTGATTTCTCATCTTGGCATCTCCCCCTTTGGTCTAAAGCTTACACTTGAAAGTTATGAACCTATTTCATCATCTCTAAACTGATCTACATCCTATTTTACTCCAACACTCGGGAGAAGTTTATCTCAGGACCACCGAACTCTCCATAAGCAGGTACCAAGACCTCTTTCTAAGGTGTTTCTCTTAGCCTCTTCTGATTGCATACCCTCTTGGTACACCTCTTAATGCTCTTGTTACTCTTGTAACTTATCCACACTTCACTGCCTTTATCTAAAGGTTAGGGTCTCTCACTTGTACCACTCACATTTATTGCAGCTAACATCTCAATTCCTCACCTACTCTATGTCAAGTCTACCAGCTCAAATATCAAGACTAACATCATCACCCTCATGTTTCCATTCTCTGGATCATGACACTCATCTCAAATTCAAGCTTAACGTTGATTACTAAACCCAAATATCAATATGATTGCTCACCTACTATGCTATACCTTATTACTTGACTAGTTCTATAACCTTCTGAACATCATGACCCTCTCAAACAAATCATAATCCTAGCTTAGATCTATCACTTTATGAATACTCTGTGTTTCTATTCAACACATATATTTAGCATCCTCTAACACGATGGCACATTGGCATCTACTCTATTATGGTTAAAAATATATACTCTATCTCATCTTGACTAGCAACTCTTACTCTACCTCCTATCACGAGAACTTCACAACTTATCACTTCTTAGTCTACCCATAAGGGAAAACTCCTCACCAATAACTTATAACATAGCTTGCCTCATCAATATTTCACTTTCTTGGATTATTAAACTTCTGCATACTTTCCTCTAACTCAGGGTATTTTCACTACTACTGCTCGTGATCTCGTAACGCATGCTACCTTTTCGGGTGAAAATACTACCCAAGCTCTACACATACATCCTCATAAGGATCTCATCTAAATAAGGTTTAGAGAAGAGTGTACTACTGACTTTTAGTTCAAACGCACGATTCATATGATCATGAGTGCATTCCTCTGAAATTCAACACTTAACTCACTCATGTGCTTCTCTCAAACCCCTCTGGAGTTACATGACTTCCTCATGTTTTTTGCTAAGAACAACTCATCGATAAAGGAATGACTTTTCTGTTCAACCACCTCTAGTATGAAGGGTAGTCGAATGAATCTCAGAAACGCACGAGTATGAATAAATCTCTATGACTTAGCTCTATTCTACGATTAAGAGTATGAAAGAAGGGAAACTTTTCTTAAATGTTTGTAGTCCAACATTTATAGAAGTGGGACCCACACTACCATAAATAAGATCCTACTTGACATGGCTTCAAAGACACCGTAGGAAACTTCAATGTTGTGATTTGATACTAAGTTTGTCACGACTCGAGCCGACACCATAGAGGTGGCCAGTACTCGAGAACCAATGTTGGTCCCCAAGCGAACCCTCATCATGACTTACTACAAGCGGAAAACTAACTCAAGCATACAAAGCTTAAAACTAAATAAAATTCGTCAAACTCAATTCCAAATATTTAACTCAAATGATTAACTGTGAAGAAAAATAGAATGGTCAACTAGCCAAATATATGCAACTCAAGTCTTGGAAACATTTAACAAACTAAATCAAACAGACTTCTCAAACTCTACTATCTATCTATGAAGCCTCTAAATGACAAAGATGGAAGTTGAGACAAGATCCACGACATCCTAATAAAATTGAAAAGTAAATAGAATCCTTCAAAAGAAAGAAGGATCACCATAGCTAACTCGAGCTGCAAGTGGTATCATCAAAGCTCTTATTGATGACCCTAGCTACCCATATTTGCACCATGAATTGATGTAGGCCAAATGACGTCAATACGTGGAATGTACGAGTATGTAAGGGGAATTCTAAAACATAAAAATAAGCTTGAACTGATGGAAAGGAAACATACTTACCTCTTCTCGAATCACTCAACTCTACTCAACTAAACTCAACTAAACTCAAGTCAACTCAAAGAAACATAGTTCAACTCAACTCTGAGAAAATAGGGCTCAACTCAATAATAATAAACTCAACTCAGTGAAGCATAGTTCAACTAAACTTAGAAAAATAGGGCTCAACTCAGCAATAAGATACTCAACTCTAGATACTCGACTCTGGATACTCAACTTAAGATAAAGCAACAATAAAAGATGCAATATATGGGAAGCTGTTAAAACAGTAGATAACAACTCAATGTATTGAATACAATGATAACTCAGTTTGTATATAAAAATACAATATAAATATGTTTGTATATAAAAATACAATATAACTCTGTGGGAGATTCTCTAATCGACAACTATCATTATGAATTATGTGATGATACATCGTCTAGCCCACGCTTCCAGAACTGTCCTATACTTTGCCAGGGTATAGAGCCTAATACTAAGTGGATCCACTAGTCTATGCTAAAAATCATTAACGAATCATCTAAAAAGTATGATCCTTTCTACCCATGTTGGCTACATGGTTTATGGACTTTGAGTTATCTGAACTCATCCTCATATCGGTGCTCAATACTACTCCAGAAATGCAACTAGCTCATATGTTCATAAGCATAAATCTTTCTGTGGTTTGAGATTATCACTCAAAAATCTTTCTCTTAAAAGAGATGGTACTCAAACTGCTCAAAAACACATTTGCAAATCAATGTTTCATCTCATCTTAAATATGAAAATATTGCTCTTGGGAATACTTAGTTCCCATATATCATTTTAAAGAAAATAAACTCAACATTACTTTTTGTCTAACTCAAATTCTCAAGTCTTAAAACAAGTTTGGAAAAATTTGTAAAAGACTTCTCAAAATAGGGTTCATGCAAAATTATGGATGTGAACGACTCTATTCAAGGTTTTCAATAACTATACATAGAATTCAATACTCGAAACTCAACAACTTATAAGTCAAACACTTTAATGATACTACTCTTTTCAAGAGTCCTCAACACAGAGGGTTCATGTAGAATTATGGGTATGAACGACTCAACTTAAGGACTTCATATACTACTCATCTCAAGAATGTTTAACTCATAGGGTTCATGCAGAATTATGGGCATGAACAAGTCAACTCAAGGACTTCATGGGTAACATGTAATAATTCCATGATTAGGAATATAATCTCAAAAGGTTTACGAACTCAATACTCAGGACATAGAACTTGAAGATACTACTCCACTCAAAGATACTCAATTTATGGAGTCAATGTAGAATTTATGGGCATAACGACTCGACTCATGGGCCTTCATAACAATTTGGAACTCGTGCATACAACTCTTCTCATCTTCATACTTACTTCTTCAAAACGTAACTCAAATCAATAGTTGATCTCAAAGGATTCACAATTGAACACAAAGAGTTTCTTGAACTCTACTCTTAACTTTCTCTTGAATTTGAATTATGAATTGAAGAATTATGATTCATGATATGAAGGATCTCGATGATAATGTATACTCATGAATACATTCTGATCATTCTCATACTCACTTGCTCGGGTCTTGAAACAAGTTATTTGAAATTGTAGAAGACTTCTCAAAAAGACTCAAAGGAACTTTCTCAAAATGTTTGAAAGAACTCTCAAGACTTAACTCTTAACTCTACCTTTAATTTGAGTTATAAATTCAAGGTTATGAATGATTTCTAGGTGTTTAGAAGTAATTTAGAATATTTAGATTTAAAGGGAGTGAAGATACACTTTAATGGAACTCAAATGGGACAACCGACGAAAAATGAGTTGGGTTAGGCGACCCTGGCGCATTCCTGGCGCCGGGCGCCCGCCCCTTAACTTCAGAGGCACTATCTTGGCGCACTGCTGGGGCGCGCCACCCCGGCCCCCCAGAACTCTCCGACGAATTTTATTTTACAATTTTTGGCCCTAATTTGCCTAAAATCGAATTGTTTCTCCCCAACTCACTTAGACTCGAATACCCAAAATAAGTACAGAAGAATCTACTCAACAATAACCCTCAAATTTGAAGGATTTATCTCAAGAACTCATCCAACACATCCTAATTCATGAACGAAAGAAAAACTTCAAGAACACTCATCAAGAACTTAAATCTTTCAATCTTTATGGATGAATTTGAATATGTAAATCATGATTGGCGTGTGGGTGAACGAACCTAACACTATGGAAACCTATATAACTCTTAGGGATCATACCCTTGGCGATTCGACGAACGCTTTGATCCTTTCCTCTGTTCCCCTCTTTACTCTTCTTTTTTCTTCTTGAACTCTCAACTAAAACCCTAACAGTAGATTAGGATTATAAAACTGAACCATATCAGTTTATATCCCTAAAATCTTACTAAAAAGGAACTAGTTTGATCGGGTAAGGAAAAGACCAAAATTGAATTTTGAAAATTAGGGCTGAAGCTGAAAATCTGATATTTTAAATAACCAAAACAGGTCGCTAAAAGTCAAATCCAGTCGCTAAAGGTCTAAATTCTAGTTGATAAAAGCCTGTATCAGATAAGCAATAACACCTCGAAATTCTGGTAAGTCATAACCAAACTCCAAGACCAAAAGAAGAGGACAAATCCAAAAGACTAAAAGCGAAAGAAAAAACAACTCCGCAATTGAAAAAAGACTACAATAACACTAAAGAAGGTCAACTAAACAATATATAACTCCGAAAACTAGCAATCTTCCAACTATTACTCAAAAAGGGTGGCACACAACTATGAAAACCACCTAAGCCAACTAGGCCCAATAACACATAAATCTCAAATCGAGAAAACTACTCTAGCCACTTATCTAACAAGGATAAACATCACATCGAGAGTGCTTAAAATGGTGGATAAAAGGGAAACCAGTTACCCCAAGAGCACAACCATAACATAATTATCAAGGGACAAGAACAATGAGTTACTTCCAATAAAAAAACATTGTCCAATCGATCCACTAGTAAAATAAATAAACAACAGGAGGAAAAATACAAATACAACCCTCAATTAAAGCTGCCAGAATAGGCCAACGATATGTAACAAGCCAAATAAACTGGAATGTGCATGAAAACCCCAAAATACACAAAAATAAGAACATGGGAGTAAATCCATTTAATCATTGATATTGATCACAAAGGTGGGTTGTACCAACATCAGGCACAAGTAAATTGTAGTTAAGTCTCTAGGCTACGTCTAGTGGCCCGGATCGGTTCAAAACCCTATGCACACGAATGAGATATGTAACACAATCAAATTCGACATTTCAGACTAAATTGAGAAGTCAAAACTTCCATACGAGGTCATCTCGATAATAAGTACGTTCCATACCTGACCTCTATTTTGAGTCAAAATCCACAAGGGGATCAGAATTAACATACGAGCCTCGAGATATGCACGAAGTATCATTCTAGACCAAACTCGACATCTGAAGCTTACCGCAATTACAAAATTGTCTTTTGGGAAAGTTTAGCAAGAATGTTGACCAAGGTCAAACATAGGCCTTAACTTAAAGTTAAAATGCCAAATCGCATAAACTGGATCCGGAATCCTCAGGAGCCATGCCAACCATGCTACTAGCCTAAAATGACCCTTTCAAAGCTTATGGTGTCACATCCCAAAATAGGGGGAGTAACTGGCACTGAATACCCTAATACATCGAGTTAACCACTAAAACATCCTAACTAAACCAATCTTGTGAGGCAAAAATATTGGGCAGCACAACCTCTAAAATGTGAAGCATTGACCCAGAGGTCATGACCTGAAAGAGAATAACCATACAAACAATGGTAGACAAACCGAAAAAAATAAAGATGTACTATCTAGCTAACGAGGCCCCAACCGAAAACATACATACTTACACATAAACCTATATATACATGCCAAGAATATTGGATGGAGGTTGAAACATAGAAAAAGAAAACCCAGAATATTGTGTCCACAATAGCCTTTATGAGTGACATAAGTACTGTCGGGACAAGGCCCCGACTATACCCAAAATGTACAAAAAAAGTAAACATCATCTGAAAACCCCAGGATAAGATAAAGCTTACCAACTAACACCTGAACTTGAATCCTAGCGGGTGGGTCGATTAGAGTCCCTGCCTGTACCTGCTCGCACAAAACAAAAAGTAGCGTCCCCATGCAAAGGGACATCAGTACGAATAAAAATGTACTGGTATGTAAGGCGAAAAGTAAAATAATAAACATTTACTGTAAAAGGGTAATAGAGTTACAACCTGAAACTGAAACCCAAATAATCTCCATGGCTGACCTTTAGCCCCCTACTACATAAATATAAATAATATGGTCGTATAATCGTATGTTTTGAATATATATATATAGAAGAAAATGAATGACAAACCCAACCAAATGCTAGCAATGGTGGTGCTTTCCGGTAGCGAACCGACATCATATTCGCCAACTTGTGGCCATCTGTGTCTCAAACATATAAATTAGGCAATAGGCCCCATACCTCCCGATTATAGCTCGGGAGTAGAATACATAGCATGTCATGTCATGGATATATAACACCTATGAGTTACTCTTGTCATGTTGACAATCTTGGCTTGTTTGTAGTCTTGTTCTCATAACCCAATAATAAATTTCGTATAACATATAACAATCTCATGGAACTTGATATGTTCTTCCAAATAAGCTTGAAAGGTTAACTCGAATTTTAGAAGGATAACCTAACCTTGTTGATATTCATAACAAGTTTAAGGTGACTTACTTAGTTCCTAACTTGGTTCCTAGATAATTTATAAAAGAAATATTTCAAAAACCAAGTGTTCTAATAGTTTACATTTAAATTATATTTTAGAGTTTTGAAGGTCGTGAGCTACTTTAAAGTTTTTGTTTAATAATAACCTTAGTGGAGAAAGAGGCCTCGTCACAAGTAGTAAGGGTCTCGCATGACATTTTAATTCACATAACCCAAGGAAGAATACAAATTCATACGTGCAGACACATAATCAAGAAACCTGATAAAATTACGTGTAGATGTCGAACACTTTATTTATCCGAGCGATTGAAATATCAAAATAATAGAATCATGAAAATAATTCAGCTGAGATCCCAATGCCTTTCACTGAAGGTCTTTCTAGCAAGAGAATAGTAAAATGAGGGACGTAGCTTCGCCTTGACATACCGTTTCAATGAACACTCGAATAGCCATAGCTTCTTCACGAAAGTTATTCTTTACGTCCTAAACTTTGCAAACGCTATATATACATAACTAGTACACACCTATAAACAATTTATAATTGTATTTAAATCTGCTGATTTGCCAAATGGCCTCAACTTGACGAAATGTCTGTAGAACTTCATAAAAACAATCATAAAAGAGTCCCGAGATGATTGCCTTAGTTAACCAAGTGTAAACCTTGAAGAAACACCACTAACTACAAATTTATATCTTCAAAAACTTGCTCCAAACATAGATAATGGAAGGGGAAAATGATTACCACGTGTAAAGATCACGTTTCTAGGCACGGAGGCAATCTTTAATGGTAGAAATCGTCGAAAACTGACCTTCATCATGCAAGTATTCCATAGGAACCTTCTCTTAAGCTTTCTTTCTGTTTTGGAAGTAAAATGAAATGTTTTCATGGCTTAAAACGTTGAGTAAGCCCACATACCACATTTTTTACCCAACCCGAATTCTGCCCCGATAGTCCGTAGTAAAACCCTCATAACTTTTTACTTCAATGTCGGTTGGATACAGGGTTTTGTGCATTGGAAACTAGTCTCATAGGCCTTCAATTCAATGGGTGATATGCCTTCTAAATCTTTGTATATTGGGAGAAAACATCCAAGACATATGACCCAAAGTTAAGAAAATATTATTAGAGAAACTTCGATAACTTTTGCCAACTTTAGTTTCACTAATTTTCTTGACTTCCAAACTTAACATATGACCCTTGTGCTATTATAATACCTCATAACACACTATTCTTAGCATGTTTTACACTCATAGGATTATCCACAATGTATGAGACAAGTTAAACCTTTCAAACGGGCAAAGTTCTACCCGAGCCATTCTTTTATCATGAACTTTGTTTGAGGGGTCCCTTTGACCTAAAACTTTAGTTTAGTTCCTTCATATTGCCACCTACTTGCAATCTTAATTTCCAATGTATGACACAAAGTCATATACACCTCATATAACCATGCCATACTAAGCCTCATATATTATGAACGATTAGAGAAAAAGTACGGGATCTTACATTCTCCCCCCTTATGAACATTCACTCACGAATAGATCTAAACAATTCCTTTGGTTGTATTTTCTTTTTTTTTCTCATAGTACTTTATTTGCGAGTCTATATTTGTTACAGTCACAAACCTAAACTCAAATTCTGAAAATTTTAACTACTAAGCTTTGCATAGCTATCTCGTAAGAAGACATATAAATTTCACCTTCAAGCAACTTAAAATCTAACTAAGTCGTTGTGATGAAATAATTGCCAATAATCTAAATGTGACTCACCTTAAGTAGTAAACAGTTGGGGTACTCCTTCCTCATTTCCTCTTCCGTTTCCCAAGTCATTTCCTCGACGTTGTTATTTCTCCATAATATTTTCATAGAAGCTACACCTTTATTTCAAAGCTTTCTTACTTGCCGATCTAAAATCGCTATTGGTACCTCTGCAGAAGATAAATCCTCAACGATACAAATATTTTCAATGGGAAAAATATGTGAAGAATTTCCGATGCACTTCCGCAACATAGAAAAATGAAATACAGGATGAATTGCTTCCAATTCTGAATTCAAATCAAGCTCATATACCACCATACCGATCTTCTGAATAATATGATACGGTCCAACGTAGCTAGGACTGAGCTTCCCTTTCTTTCTAAATTGCATGATGCCCTTCATAGGTGATACTTTCAGGAAAACCCAATATTCTACCTCAAACTCTAAGTTTCGTCTGTGAACATCTGCATAAGACTTATGTAGACACTATGTTGTATGAAGTCGATCTCTAATAAGCTTAACCTTTTCAATCGCTTGTTGGACTAGATTGGAACCTAGCAAATCTGCTTCCCCGAGCTCAAACCAATCGATTGGGGACCTACACTTCCGCCCGTAAAGAGCTTCGTAAGGGGCCATCAGAATACTAGCTTGAAAGTTGTTATTATAAGCGAACTCGATAAGAGGTAGATTTTGATCCCAACTTCGTTGAAAATCCAATACAGAAGCACGTAACATATCCTCAACCGTTTGAATAGTACGTTCTACCTATCCATCAATTTATGGATGAAAAGTGGTGCTAAGATTTACCTGAGTGCCTAGACCTTTCTGAAACGATCTGCAAAAATGTGCTTTAAATTGAGCTCCTTGGTCTGAGATAATAGCTAATGGAACTCCGCAAAGGCGAACAATCTCCTGAATGTAAAGCCTAGAATAATCTTCAGCTGAATATGTCATCCTAATTGGCAAGAAATGAGCAGATTTTTTCAACCTATCGATAATTAGCCAAATGGAATCAAACCTTCGTGGAGTGCGAGGCAAACCAGTGATGAAGTCCATATTTATCATATCCCATTTCCAAAACGGAAGCTCAATATACTGGGTTAGGCCTCCAGGCCTCTGATGCTCAGCTTTAACTTGTTGACAGTTGGGACATTCAGCTACCATCTTCACAATATCTTTTTTCATGCCATTCCACCAATATATCTGTCGAAGGTCCTGATATATCTTTGTCATTCCAGGGTGAGATGCATATCTAGAATAATGGGGGTCTGAAAGAATATTTGTATGGAGCTTCCCAACTGCCAGTACACATAAGCGACCCTGGTATGTAAGGATTCCTTCTCCAGTTAGCTCAAACAAGGGGTATTGTTGTTGTGGATTCTTATCACTCAATTTCCTAAGCTCATGATCTTCATGTTTCCACCTTTTCACTTCAATGAAAACAAAAGATTTTGCCATATTCTTAACGACAACACCTCCACCTTCTGCATCTACCAAGCATACTTGCAAATTAACTAGCTGGCATAGGTCTTTTGTAATTCCAGCCTTATCAGCTTCAACATGAATTAGACTACCCATGGACTTCCGACGGAGCGCATCAACCACAATATTAGCTTTGCTGGGATGATATAAAATGTCAACATCGTAGTCCTTTAATAATTCTAGCCATCTCTTTTGTCGTAGTTTCAACTCCCTCTGCTTAATTAAATACTGAAGGCTCTGGTGATCGGTGAACACATCTATATGAACCCTGTATAGATAATGTTGCCAATATTTAGGGCAAAGACAACTGCAGCTAACTCAAGATCGTGTGTAGGATAATTCTGCTCATGCTTCTGCACCTGTCTAGAGGTGTATGCAATAACCTTACCATGCTGCATAAGAACACAACCCAGGCCAATTCTTGAGATATCACAATAAACAACATAGCCCTCATTACCATCTGGAAGAGTTAGGACATGTACAGTGGTAAACCTTTCTTTTAGTTCATGAAAGCTCTGCTCGCATGCCTCGGTCCACTGAAACTTTGTTGCCTTATGTGTCAATTTTGTCAGTGGTGCAGAAATAGAAGAAATCCCTCCACAAACATTCGATAAGACCCTGCCAAGCCTAAAAAGTTGCGAACCACCATCGCATTCAAGGGCCTCGGCCAAGTCATCAATGCTTCAATTTTTTTTCCATCAACCTTAATCCCCTCACTTGTAATAACATGACCAAGATAAGCTATTGAGGTAAGCCAAAAATCACATTTAGAGAATTTAGCATATAACCTGTAATCTTGGAGAGTCGGCAATGCTGCTCGCAAGTGGTCTGCATGCTCTGCTTCCGACCATGAATATATAAGAATATCATCAATAAACACAATCACAAATTCATCCAAGAATGGTTTGATGACCCGATTCATAAGATCTATAAAAGTTGTTGGGGAATTTTTAAGCCCAAAAGACATGACAAGGAACTCAAAATGGCCATACCTCATCATAAATACTATTTTTGGGATATCAACTTCCCTGACTCGCAACTGATGGTAACCGGACCGGAAGTCAATCTTGGAAAAGCATTTGGCACCTTGTAACTGATCGAATAAGTCATCAAACCGTGGAAGAGGATATTTATTCTTTATAGTGACTTTATTTAGTGGTCTATAGTCAATGCACATCCTCAAGTATCCATCTTTATTTCGAACAAAGAGCACTGCGGCACCTCATGGGGAAGTACTTAGCCTGATAAAGCCTTTATCGAGAAAGTCCTTCCGTTGTTCCTTCAATTCTCTTAGTTCTGTAGGTGACATTCTATAGGGAGGAATCGATATAGGTTGCATATCAGGAAACAAGTCTACAGCGAAATCAATTTCCCTTTCTGGGTGAATTCCTGGAAGATCATCAGGGAATACCATTGGGAATTCATTCCTGATAGGAATTGACTGAAGATTCATGGGCTCCTTATCAATATCATGTACATGAACCATATGGTATATGCAACCTTTAACAATCAAATTCCGAGCCCTAAGGTATGAAATAAACTTACCCTTAGGTGTGGCTGCATTACTCTTCCACTCAAGGACTAGCTCACCTAGAAAGTAAAATCGGACTATCTTTGCACGACAATCAATATTAGCATAGCAAGCTGACAATCAATCCATACCCATGATAACATCAAAATCTAGCATAATCAACTCAACTAAATCAACGGAGGTTGGACTATCATTAATTAATACCGTACAACCGCGATAGACACGACTAGATAAAATAAATTACCAATCGGTATAGACACCTCAACGAGTTGTGGCTACAACTCAGATTTCATGTCAAACTTATTAGCAATAAATGGAGTGATATATGGAAATGTAGACCCATGGTCTATCAATACGTAAATAGCTTGAGAATATATCATCAATATACCTGTAACAACATCAGGGGTTGCTTCTGAATCCTGTCGTCATGTGAGTTCATAAAAGTGATTCTGACCACCGTTCGAACCTGCATCTCCTTCACCTCTCCCTTTACCATGACCCTGAGTAGATTATGGTCCTAGTCGTAGGGCATTAACTAAGGGTGAAGATGTTGTTGTGGATCCTGAAGGCTGAGCTAGATCACCTCTGCTCAACCTCCGGCACCAACTAATAAAATGTCTTGTATGCCCACAATGATAACATTCACCTGAACCCCATCTACACTGCCCAATGTGCGGCTTACCGCAATGCGTACAATGAGGAGTGGGATGTCTTACCTGTACGAAATGATCCTGTCAACGACCTTCAGGCTGGCCTGAGCTCTGACCTGAGCTCTGACCTGGTCCTGACTGACTAGAACGATCAAATCGTCGTCCCTACACCTGTGGTGAGACACTACCCGCTCGCCGAAGTGGATATTGATGAAAACGGGGCCTAAAATCACCATGTGGCTTCCTATAAGACCTCATAGTATAGGCCCTCTTACTCTGCTCCATATCCCTGCGGGTATCACGAATCCATTTAGAAAGGTCCTCTGTAGTCTAACTGAAAGCCTGTATGCGGGAAATATCTACATCATCTGATAGGGATCCTACCCTACAATTTCTGATCAAATGATCTACCAAACCATCAACATAACGATGAATTCTGGCTCTCATGGTACGTACAATATCTAGTGCATATCTTGCCAAAGAATTAAACATGTGGCTATAATCCCTCACACTCATGGTTCCTTTCTTTAGATTGATAAACTGGTCAAGACGGGCCTCTCGAACTTTCTGTGGCAAATAGTGGGCAAGGAAGGCCTCAGAGAAGTCCTCCCACTCTGCTGGCAGAGCATCAGGTCCTCTAGATCTCTCCCATGCCTCATACCAAAAGATGGCTACATCACGTAACCGAAAAGAAGTGAACTCCACATCCTCTGTGACGGAGGCAAGTATCACCCTCAATGCTCTATATATGTTGTCTATAAAGTATTGGGGATCCTCAGTAAGACTTGATCCTGTAAATAATGGAGTGGCCAAATGAAGAAACTCTCGTACCTTCGAACTTTCCGATCGGTCTCTCTGAATATGTACTCCTGACTCCAGTTGTCGATCATGAATAGAAACCATCCTAGTCAGCAACTGAACTGCCTCTCTCAACCCCTACTCCCCAGAGATCTCAGATCGAGGAACAATAGGTACTGGAGGTCCTGTGTCCGTAGCTTTCTCAGGTACCAATGGAACTGGTGAGGCTGGGGGTACTGCATTTCCTCGGGCGTCAATAGGTACTAGGGAGGCAGGTACTAGGGGTACTGGAGATCCACCCTATGCCTCCGAGGGAAATCTATCTCTTTGACCTGGTGGGGAACGTCTAGTACCTTCCCTTGGATCCATACCTATCTCTTGATCTGCCATATACGGAGCGAGTATAGTCTGTTAGATAAGAAACATAAAGCACGACTTAGATTTCAAATGTTCTTATACTTTTGCACTATAGCACGATCTATCAGTTTAATGAAATGTAACCATTCCTAAATTCCTTGTAGCCTCTTGATTCTAAGTGTGGTTCACAACACACACACAAACAAGACTCTACTATACACGGCTTGTGGACCCCCATGGGATATGACCTGCTCTGATACCAAGTTTGTCACGCCCCGAAATAGGGAGCGTAACTGGCACTCGATACCTTAATACATCAAATTACCGATAGAAACATACTAGCTATACCAAACTTGTGAGGCAAAAAGATTGGGCAGCACAACCTCTAAAAATTGAAGCATGGGCCAGAGGTTATGGCTTGAAAGATAATAACCATACAAACAATGGTAGACAAACCAAAAACAAAATAAAGATGTATTATCTAACTGACGAGGTCACAATCGAAAACATACCTACTTACACACACACCTATATATACATGCCATGACTATTGGCTGGACGTTGAAACATACAAAAAGAAAACCTAGAATATTGTGACAACAATAGCCTCTATGAGTGACATAAGCACTATCGGGAGAAGGCCCCGACTATACCCAAACTATACAACAAAAGTAAACATCCTCTCATAGCCCCATGATAAGAGGGAGCTTACCAACTCACACGTGAACCTAAATCCTAGCGGGTGGGTCGATTATAGTCCTTGCCTGTACCTGCTCGCACAAAACAAAAAGCAGCGTCCGCAGGCAAAGGGAAGTTAGTACGAATAAAAATGTACTGGTATGTAAAGCGAAAAGTACAATCATAAAGATTTACTATAAAAGGGTAATAGAGATACCAACTGAAACTGAAACCCAAATAATCTCCATGGCTGACCTTTATCCCCCTACTACTTAAATATGCATGGTATGCTCGTATAATCGTATGTCGTGCATACATATATATATAAATGCAAATGCATGACATACCCAACCAAATGCTAGCAATGGTGGTTCTTTTCGGTAGCGAACCGGTATCATATTTGCCAACTTGTGGCCATCTTTGTCTCATACGTATAAATATAGGCAATAGGCCCCATACCTCCCGATTATAGCTCGGGAGTAGAATGCATATCATGTCATGTCATGGATTTATAACACCTATGAATTACTGTTGTCATGTTGCCAATCTTGGCCTGTTTGTAGTCTTGTTCTCATAACCCCATAATATCTTTCATATAACATAAAACAATCTCATGGAACTTGATATGTTCTTCCAAATAAGCTTGAAAAGTTAACTCGAAATTTAGAAGGATAACCTAACCTTGTTGATATTCATAACAAGTTTAAGGTGACTTACTTAGTTCCTAACTTGGTTCCCAGATAATTTATAAAAGTAATATTTCAAAAACCAAGTGTTCTAATAGTTTACATTTAACTTATATTTGAAAGTTTTGAAGGTCGTGAGCTAATTTAAAGTTTTTCTTTAATAATAACCTTAATGGAGAAAGAGGGCTCGTCACAAGTAGTAAGGGTCTCGCGTGACATTTTAATTCACATCACCCAAGGAAGAATACGAATTCATACGTGTGGACATATAATCAAGGAAACTGATAAAATGACGTGTAGATGTCGAACACTTTATTTATCCAAACGAGTGAACTATCAAAGTAACAGAATCAGGAAAATAATTCAGCTGAGATCCCAATGCCTTTCACTGAAGGTCTTTCTAGCAAGAGAATAGCAAAATATCACATTCGGCGTTTTAGGAATATCCCAGGAGTGGTTCTAAAATGAGGGACGTATCTTCGCCTTAACATACCTTTTCAATGAACGCTCGAATGGCTATAGCTTCTTCACGAAATTTGTTCCTTATGTCCTAAACTTTGCAAAAACTATATATACCCAACTGGTACACACCTATAAACAGTTCATAATTGTTCTTAAATCGGCAGATTTGCCAAATGGCCTCACCTTGACGAAATGCCCGTAGAATTTCATAAAAACAATCATAAAAGAGTCCCGAGATGATTACCTTAGTTAACCAAGTGTAAACCTTGAAGAAACACCAATAACTACAAATTTATATCTTCAAAAACTTGCTCCAAACGCAACTAATAGAAGGGGAAAACGATTACCATGTGTAAAGATCACGTTTCTAGGCACGGGGGCAAACTTTAATGGTAGAAATCGTCGAAAACTGACCTTCATCATGCAAGTACTCCATAGGAACCTTCTCTTAAGCTTTATTTCTGGTTTGGAAGTAAAATGAAATGTTTTCATGGCTTAAAACGTTGAGTAAGCTGACATACCACATTTTTTACCTGACTCGGATCCGACCCGGATTCTGCCCGGCAGTCCATAGTAAAACCCTCATAACTCTTTACTCCGATGTCAGTTGGATATGGGGTTTTGTGCGTTGCGAACTAGACTCGTAGGACTTCTATTTAACGGGTAATAGGACTTCTAACTCTTTGTATATTGGGAGAAAACATCCAAGATATTTTACTTGAAGTTAAGAAAATATTATTAGAGAAACTTCGATAACTTTTGCCAACTTTAGTTTCACAAATTTTCTTGAATTCCAAACTTAACATACAACCCTTGCGCTATTATAATACCTCATAACACACTATTCTTAGCATGTTTTACACTCATAGGCTTATCCACAAGGTATAGGACAAGTTAAATCTTTCAAACGGGCGAAGTTCTACCCGAGCCATTTGTTTTATCATGAACTTTGTTTGAGGCGTCCCTTTGACCTAAAACTTTAGTTTAGTTCCTTCATATTGCCACCCACTTGCAATCTTACTCTCCAATGTACGATACAAAGTCATATACACCTCATATAACCATGCCATACTACACCACATATATTATGCACGATTAGAGAAAAAGTACGAGATCTTACATATGGAATCATCAAAATTGGACTTTGAGCTCATCTTCCCAAACTTTTAATCGAAAATGACCTTCAAGGTTCAAAAGCTCCAAAATACAGAAATTTACATAAAAACCAAATGAAAGACGAGGTGACTCAACTATCAGTCCCAATAAGTCATAAAAGAATGCTCTAGCTGATGAACAGAAGGCATGAACATATAAATGACATAGAGGGTCGTTACAGTTGATACGTTCTCTGGTCAAGTAAAAGTGGAGTATATCCCACATGCCTTTAAAATTTCAAGTAGAAAAGGAGTATGTCAAATGTATCCAAGTGGTATGACTGTCATTAAAAATAGTTCAGAATATAACTGATTGCAAATAGTCTTATGCCATGAATGATAGTGATACAACCATACATCAATCGAGATCGCACAACAAAACACGTAAAAATGAATAATTAATTCAATGCATGCTATCACCAGCATTCAAATAAGGCACTCACAATCATATATACAATAAGAAGACTACCATGCTACCAAGGATAGGAAAACTAACGTGGAATCCAACTGATCCTTGATCGGAGCCTCAGGCCCAAAAATATAACAAGGGCTCAATAACAAGCCTACCGCTAATCAATGAGTGGAGGAAGCAAGAAAAGCTTTATAATCAAATAGGAGGAGGTATATAACACAAGGAACAATGTGTTACCCCCATCCATACCGCTCCGATCTACAACCGAGCAAAACTAAAGACAACTTATGGCTACATTGAGTAACTAAGGTCTTAAGCAATAGCATCACATGATCAACCCAAACAATACCTAAAAGGAGAAACTCATAGCTAAAAGGGTGATAAAATATAACTAAGCCATTCAAGGCTCAAACCTAGACTAAGGACACAAGAGTCAATCCTAATATAGATAAACACGGTAGGGCATAATACAAGCTAGGCTACAAGCCTAAACTAAAGATCCCACCACAAACAATAAACACAACGCTCCTAGAGGAATCAAGGAAGGATAGACTAACAGAAGGAAGGTTAACACTTGACAATACATTCATAAATCACATACAATTCATACAAAACATTATGTAAAAATCCTATTAAAGAATGTAGAACGAAGCCTACGTCAAAGCCGATTACACCCGCTCTGAATCCACAACACAAGAGGTCTTCGCGTTTGAAACGCCTTCAAGCACAACCACACTGTCAAATAGTCTATCATAATGTCAATACAAACTTTAGACCCCAAATTGACAATAATTGGAGATGGACCCAAAATCAAGTCTAAATGAAAATGTGGGACACACAAAGAATCCTAAAACCTTCTCTATCAAAATGTCAAAAACAACTTACCGAGTTTGTGTCCTAAAATGGGACACAATTTGATGCCCTAAACAGCCCAAAGGATGTCATCCAATTTAACTCACCATTAAAGAGATATGGACGCACCCTCGGGGAAAGAATTAAATCAAACTAATGCTCCCCATACTTCTTGGAACACTTCTAAACATATCCTCTATCAAGACAAACAACTATCACTTGGAATCGCCCAATTCAGAGCTTCATACATCCCACAATCGCGATAACACTAAAGAAAGATGGGCTAAAATAGTTGTCTGTCTTAATTAAAAGACAAGTCAGCAGACCGCCCTGAACGTAGTGACCAGGTCCATGGATATTGAGGGAAAACATCACACTTCTCCATGAACACGGGGACTATATCCGTGAACACGGAGGGAAAACTTCCTCCTTCTATGTGAACTTAATGACCAGGTCTGTGAACATATAGACCAACCCAAGCTACACCAGCTAAACTTTGGAGTATAAAAATACGTCAATGTGATGCTTGAGATTTGTTTAGAGTCTCGTGCACATAAAAAAGAAGTTCTACCTTACTATATTCAACATTCAAAACTCAATTGAACCCTCGAAACTTTTAATTGAGGTTGTCTCCATGAAAAACTGGTCCCATACCCAAGCTATATTTTAATACAAATTCAAAAATAGGCTCAAAATGATAATAGATCCTCCGGGAACCACATGGAATGTCATTGTAGTCCAAACTTGATGCTTCAGAGCTAAGTGTTGTGATTGAATTCTCATTCGAGCACATTTATTAAGATTGTTTACAAAAGTCTGACTTTGGCCAAAGCTTTAAAGTTAAAACACCTAGTGGTATAAACTCGCACCAGAAGTCTCAGTTTGGTATTTTTATTGACGAGGTCTGATTAATCTTTTGATTAGTTTTGGACAATAATTTGAGCGTTATCTCATTGCCACATGACATGAATAAGGTCTAGATTTGCCATCAATGCTTTTGATTATTTTCCTATATTAAGTCTTGATTAGTATTGTATACAAATATATCATCAATGATCATGGATCAAGTTTCTAAAACTAATATCATTAGTAGTATGATACTCTTAGTATGAAGTTAATGACTATGGATCTTATAAAGCTATTATGAAAAGGTCATGAATGGTGAAAGGTTTTCACACACATGGTCTAAGGAGCTACTCTATGATGCTTGTAGCTTTGATTAGTACCTTAATTGTACTTTTCCATCGATGATAATATGAATATGAATAATGACTATTCCATGGGATTTTACTTAGCACCAAGTGGGGTTTTGGGATGAAGGTTTTCGTTTAGCGTCTGTAGACCATTTATAGAAATCCCTATGTCCTAGAACTATGTGCCACCATAGGATGCTGTCTTGGATAGACATTAGCTAGTAGATTCACCTTAGCTTAGACTCATGTTATTACTCACATGGTCTATGTAGGTTAATGGTAAACATCTCACAATAATGAACTAAGGTTACTTTTAAAGTATCTCACAAAATGTTTCTAATATTTTAAGCTTGCATTGATTATGATTAGGACCTGTGTTTTCTAACATTTTATTTTATAAGATTTAGCTTGGTCACTGCATGTCATAAAAAGTCTTTTTAGCAGGTTTTCATATCTTTTATGCATTGCTATCATACTTAGTACATTCCTTGTACTAATGCATACTTCTGCCTACATTTTTTCATAATGTAGGGTCCGACGCTCCCACCTCACATACTTGTGGCTAGTTGATCTCTCTCAGATTTAAAGATTACTGAGTCCTACTATTCCCAGAACCAAGTCACTTTTATAGTATTATTTCAGTTTTCAGAAATTTTTATGTGGTGTATGGGTTACGTCCCAACCACTTCCTCTTGATGTAATAGATGGCTTGTTAAGACTATGTTAGACTTCCGCTTTTGTCAACCTCTTTTATGACATAAGATTGCTACGTTTGAAATCTTTATTTCTATTATCTGTATGATTTATGCTAAGTGGCTTGAATCCAGCTCCTGTGACCTATCTCTCAAAAGAAACATCCAAAACACCCACACCAAGTGCATGTAAACTACTCCAGCAATGTTAATCTGAGTCAACCACAATAGTATAGGGGAAACCGAGCCGGTAGGTGGCATATAAATATAATTAACTGACCGGTAATTGCCCATGGGCACCAACTCCAATCAAAGAACACCACAAGCTACCCAATACGCAAAACACAAGCTTCACATCCCACACATACACCAAATCATATATTCTATAAATTACTTTGAACCCATCTTATTCATGAACCTCCTAAGCAAATCTCTACCCTTAAATTGAAGCAAGAGTTGAAATCCCCCAATGAAAATCACCACTGCGACTCCAAATCACAAACCTCAACCTTGATAGCTATCGACATGAGCACCAAGAAACAACTCCAATAACAACGTGCTTGACGAAGCACAACTCCAAATCTTAGCAAACCGTAACCCAACACTAATACCACAAGAAATAGATGATCCAAAGGGAATGAACGATCAAAACACAACTCCACAATTGAGAATATGCCTAAGGCAAAGGAATAAAACGGCTAGCTAGGATTACCATAAAGCTACAAAAGGTTAAACAACCCTTTACACTACACTGGAACCTAACAACCACCCAACTACTACACCAAAAAGACATCACGCAACTAATGCAACCTCCTAAGACGGATAGTCCCAACAAAACACAACTATAAAACCAGGCAAAGCTTGTCTTGCCACCTATCTAATAAGGATCAAAGTCACTACAAAAACAAACATAAATGGTGGCAAAAGAGGATCCAACAATTGTGACACCAATATTATAATCAAACCACCAAGACAAGGGCATTGGTAGTTACTCAACCAGTACTCCCAATCGAAGCTACATAGCCTAGTCGATCCACTACTATTAAAAAAAACTATGGAAGGCATAACATAAACAAAGTTTTCAAATAAAGTCACCATAACAATAATGAGTCAAATCGGTATGGATGGAGAATAAAACCCCTTTAAACACACAAATTAAGAAATAAAGGAATAAAGCTATAAAATCACATCCAAATTAGAGACACTTGGAACCTCGGCCTCTTGTCAACCTGGAGAAGCATGGAATTGATCATTCCCGATCTCAATCTACATGTGTAACGAAGTACCAACATCACTCAGGGTAGCACCTTTGACCAAAGGTGCGATTAACCCATAATACAAACCTAATTGAACAACTCTCACCATGGTCCCAAATAAGAGACAAGCTTTAAAGTGATGGACAAGATCCCCACAGGTATAAAAAGGTCTGACCACCCTGGCCTGGGTGTATCAGATGTCTTCAATGCATGGAAAAATAACCTCCGCCTAGCCACTCCCCGGACTAGTGGTCCAATCCTACCCAATAAAAGCAACATTTATAGTCTAAAACCCAGTGGGAAGAATGTGGTGAGCTACCCTGCCTACCTATGCAAAGCTTTGAACCACCTCTAGCCAGCTGCACTAGGGCCTTTCAACACTTTTTTACCTAGGGGCATACCTCACATAACTTATAGCAACCATCACAAAGAGAAACATGATGTGAAGACCCAACTGGACTAAAATGAGACCCAACACTTAAAGACCCAAGATTATCACTATAAGAAGTCTGGACTAAGCTCTGCCTACCATAGTAGCCATGACCTACCTCAAAACCCCTTGAAACCTAAGATTCTAATGACATAGGCCTGATAGGTCGAGGAGGAAGATTATCCTCACTGACATAACACCCACCTTGTAGAATGCTTTCACTTCTATACTGATAGTGAGGCTCTTACCACTATCATTTTAAGCCTTAAGACATGATTGTTCCATGACACTCATATGACTAACAACCTTTAAAAAGGTCGACCCTGATGATATCAAATGCTTTGACGCCAACCAGAGAGGCAAGGCCAAACCTCTAACTCAATTCCTGATCTGTAGGGAACAATTTGGGATTATGCTTGGCCCACTTCGAAAACCCCAATAGATACTTAGAAACAGACGATGAACCTTTATACGACTAGTCAAACTAAGTCTTCCCAGAAGCACCCACTAGAGTAAGAACCACACCAACCTATTGTAATACCTCAGGTTCAAGAAAGGCCTAGAAAAAGGTAATGGGGAAGGACTCATACGCCAACACCTTCACCATGGACCTTCCCAGATGGGTCGTGAAGGAGACCACAGTCCGTGTAGTGGCCCGTGGTAAGTCCTCCAGACGTGTTCAGCAGGGACCCCTCCCATGAGGGCCTTAACAGCCCGTGGGTAGGCACACATATCGTTATGACGCCCGTGTGGGATAGGTAGAACCTACCCCAAAGTAAGCCTACTCTCACGAACCTCTAGACGGGCTGTAAATAGAAAAATAACCTATTAGGTGGTCGTGAAAAAGGAAAGGCAGTAGGGGGCTTCTCCCCATGCCATTGGTCAAGGACCACGGCTACCATAACGGCTCATGGTTGTCCTTGACGGCTCGTGAAGGCCACTGTCTCATGATTGTGTCACCTTTAAGTCAGGGTCATTTTTGTATTTTCCTAAATTGTACTAACTAAATACTATGTCGTTTTAACCCTTACCCAAAGATCAAAATAAGTGTTTTTACCCCTAAATTTCCCCAATTGATATCATTTTCTCAAATTCATAAAAGAAGAACAAGTCTCCCCATCCAAAATATTTCTCCATCTAGAAATTGAAGAAGAAAGCTAGGGTTTTCAAGTAAAGTCTCCAATCCTCCATTGAAGTCAAGCTTTTAACATTCAGGTATGATAGTTTTCATTCATAGAGCCCTTTCCTCCATGGATTTCCAAATTCCTCAATTTATAAAGTTAGAAATCCTCAATTGGGATAGGGTTTTCTTTTATGTCATGGGTTTCTTTCAATGTTGATTTATTTAATTATTTTATGAACTATTATGCATGAATTGATATAATTCCCTGATTTTATGATGAATCCCCATGAATCCACTCTTAACCCATGTTTTCTAGATTATGATGATTGAAAGTGGGTTATGATCTAACAAATAGGATTTTATAAGTATATGCATGGTATTATGAAATTGATGAAAATGTTTTGAGGATGCTTTGAGAATGAAGTATCAATATTATTATTGTTGCGTTGTGATATGAGTTCCCGTATACACATGAAATCATGAATGTTAAAAGGCTTTCTAACATAAAGGATTCTATGGTTGAAAGGTCTTCTCACCTAAAATGAATCAAAGCTAAGGAGATATTCTAATGATAAGGCAAGCGGCGATTACCCGTGACCTCTAATTCAAAAAGAAGAGGTGATTAACCATGTCTCCCAAATGTTATGAGAGGTTAAGAATAATGAATATTTCGTTGGAATTATGCTTAGCACCGAGTGGACAAGTGGTGATTACCGGTGTCCCAGAAAATATGTGCCAACATAGGATTTGTCTAGATAGACATTAGCTAGTAGATCCATGAAAGCTAGAAGTTTACGGTTCTTACCTTGGCAAGTGAGAACACCTCTTTTCAGTGTGGGGTAGACGCTGGATTACATGTTGATAGCTCACATGATCTTACATGTCGGTTCAAGGAAATTCTCCAACACTAATGAGTCAAGTTTACTTAAGGAAGTATCTCACAAATGTTTTAATGATGTTGACATGCATTGACCTTGTTTTTACGACTTATGTTTTCGAACTCTTTTATCTCATGTTTTAGTTGGTCTTTGCTTATCATGAAAAGGTCCCTTTTTACTTTACTTTTATATGTTTATGCATGGCTATCATATTTGCTACATATTTGTAATAACATATACTCTTCCCTACATTTGCTCAAATGTAGTGTTCGCCGATCTAGGTTCGCAGTTTCATGGCTAGTAACTACACTTAGACCATTCAAAGACTTGGTGAGTTCTCATGATTTGAGGATGGATTCATTTCTTTCATGTCTTTTTCCTTATCAAAGATTGTACGTGATGCCAGGGTTACATCCCGGTCACTCTAGATGTAATGGTTTATGTTGATGTTATACTGGTGAACCATTTAGATGCAAATCATAAGAAAAAAGTTTGAACATAAAGTAAAAGAAGTTATATGAAAGGCTACATAGGTTGTGGTCCAGCAGACAAGACGTCTTATGGCTCGTGAAAGAGAGGCATTGAACAAAGTAGCTACCTAAGTGAGGCCCTAAGTCTGTGGAGCACTAAACAAGTTGTGGTGTTTAAGACATGTCGTCTAGTAGCACGTGAAGACCAGTAGTGAAGGGAGACACCACACTTTCTAAGTGTGAAACTACGGAGGGGTTGACGAGTCGTCTGACTATAGACGAGCCCTCACCCTGCCCGTGAAGAAGTTCGACATCATAAGTCCTACTTTGAGTAGAACTCTTTTCAAAGACTATTTTAATTATTTAGATTACATTTTTGAATTATCATTGATACATTGAGATACTTTGCGCATTGAGAAAAACAATGTTTCCTTTTTTAACACATTTCTTGATTAATTACTTTGGATCAAAATTTCATGTTCGTTATTGAGTGTTGAGAATCAAGAAACTTGTTGTTTGCTATTATTGTTAGTCTATTATATTGCTTTCAATAATATCTACTGTTTGTTTTTTTGAAATAATGAATGGCTAAACACCACAACTAGGGTTGTGGGAACCCTGACTAAAACATAAGTACATATTCAAATACGAGTAATGTGTGATTGGTAATTGCATATGTTGTCTCTACTTTTGTAATGACTGCTTTCTAATGAGTGCACACATTAGAACTTGCTTCAAAGCACTCTATGACCCAGAGAAGAAAAGTGAAACTCATCTAATAGGATTGAAACTCATTTAGATGTATCTAATGTGCTAGTAACATATATTATTAGTAATGAACAGTTATTTGTATAGAATTCGAGAGTGAAATAAATGTCATGGGGAACACACTCATGGTCTCATTAAATGAATTACTAAAATCTTGGAACTATTTTTCGCTCTTGTTGGATGTTAATCTTAACTAAATATTGGTTACACACACTCAAACAACCCAATATTTACTTTTCGTAATTTACTCATTTGGGAAATATTAACTACAACTGAATATAAGTGTTAGTAAGTTTATTTGTACTGTAAATTATATGTTGGATTGACCTCAACTCCAGTTGAGTTCTATAATTTACTTCGACTGCTTATACTTCTTAATTGAGGTGTAAGTTTGGACGTATCACCATGTTCATCAGATCTTGAATGTAAAAAGTCACCATCACCGGTCTTTGCCCTTTTTGCCTCCCTAGAATTTTCTTAAGTTTCTCCTCTTAAATTTGTTGAGCATGCATCATTAAACGAGAAATATCAATTTCCTCAATGAGCATGGCGGTACGACATTCCTTAACCACCATTTCAGGCACAACTGAAATAAACGTGCTCATCCTTGCCTTAGGGTAATCAACCATAATAGGAGCATACCAAGAAAATTGTGTGAACTTCAAGGAATAAATTTTGTTTAGCATTGTTGTTGTGGAGGATTGAGCTTATGGCTCCTTGTTTTAATTGAAAATGATTTTTGGCCCCTTCCGAAAAATTTTATGTGCCACCTCTTGTTTGTGTTTGATTGTGGTTGTTCTCTTGCTGATTTGAGTATCTGTCTTGATCAATACCGATAACTTGAATAGTGAACATAATCGAATATAAATGAATATGTGGCTACGATGAGGCCAAATGAAGTTGCATAGGCATTATGTGAACTTTTTGCATCACGTAGTGACTAGCCAATTACCAAATTTAGTATCTTATGATGAACATTGCACACGAGCGAAAGTATGGAGTCTTGTTTGACATTGGTGTTAATGCCTTGTGTGATAAGCATACCGTGAACCATGTGTGATGACACTTAGAATTTGCCCCGTTGTTCTAGTTGACTAAGTGATGCAAGCTTTTGAGATGATCTTATGCAACTTTGAAGAGTGAAACAATTTGACATTATACCTCTTTTGTGGTCTACCTTGTGAGTGTGTGAACTTCGCTTGAACACCCTTTGAGCCTTAGCCCTTTACTTGGAAAAAACTTGATTAAATTGTGACCTTTCTTTATCCCATCACCCTTAATCTTCATGATTAGTGGTTTGTTTGAATAGCCAACTTAGACCAAAAGCCTAAGTTGGGGGTATGGTGAAAAGAGAAGGTAAATCAAAAAAATACAAAGAAGTATCCTTTGACCCATGTTTTTGAGAAAGATGGAACCCCTCCTCATAAAAAAAGAGAGAAAAACAAGAAAAGGATAAAAAAAGAATGAAAAAGTTGTGGAATAAAGTTTTGAAAGTGCAAAGAAAATGGGGTGTCCAAGAATCCATGCAAAGTGAATAATGGGGTGACTTTTGAGCATGAGTGAAAAATGCTGAAGAAAAAGGGAAGAAAGAATTGTTCATACCACATTTCATGAGGATTACAACCATTGAGCCTAATTGACCATACATTTGCACTCAACCCCCTTACAAGCTTGAAAAGACCTGTTGGATCTTGAGTGAGCTAAAACAATTGTTGGTTGGATAATAAGGGTAAACCTATGGGTGAAATTATGCATTGTGTTCATCTCTGTAAGTGTGAGTGTTGATTGTGATACTGGCGATTCGCCGAGTTATATTGGCAATCACCATCACTTAATTTCTTCATTCCTTTCGCTCGCTTCGTTCCTTTTTGCACATTAGTGTCCACGCTTTGTTCCTAGATCCAAGTACCTTCAAATCAAGGATTTTACATTAGTTATTGGCACAAAATAAGCATTTGAGGACACTGAATATATCCAAATAAAACCCTAAATGAGTCCAAATCGCGGACTCATCAACACCCCCAACTTAAACATTTGCTTGTCCTCAAGCAAAACTTAAGTTCGGCAGTTTAAAAGGGATGTGTCAAACAGTGCTACACAAGATTCAATCATGAAGGCACACAAAAAGACTCAACTTACTAATGCAAGGATCAATTGTGCACTCAGAGATTCAAGTTGTGACTTACCATTAACAAAGATTCTCAAGTTCACGATTCTTGCTTCAAATGCAAGTTCAAGCTCAACAAAGGTACTCAAATACCCTCACACAAAGAATGATTCCATATTCACACATAGTGGTTCAACAATTAATAGCTCTGGAATCACTATCAACACTCACACTCACATTCACATAGATGAACACAATGCATGATTCCACCCATAGGTTTGTCCATGTTTTCCAATCAACACTTGTTTCAGCTCACTCAAGGTAAAAAAAGGTCTTTTCAAGGTTTGTAACGGGGCTGAGTGCAAAGGTATGGTTATTTAGACTCAATGGTTGTAGTCCTCATGAAATGTGGTATGAACAATTCTTTCTTCCCTTTTCTTCATCATTTTTCTTCGTGCTCAAAAGTCACCCCATTATTTACTTTCCATGGACTGTTGGGCACCCCATTTCATTTTGCATTTTCACAACTTTGTTCCACAACTTTTTAATTCTTTTTTTCTTTTTTTTTAATATGGAGGGGCTCCATATTTCTCAAAACCATGGGTCAAAGGGGACTTCTTTCCATTTCATGATTTACCTTCTCTTTTCACCACACCCCCAACTTAGGCTTTTGGTCTAAGTTCGCTATTCAAACAAACCACAAATCATGAGGATTAAGGGTGATGGATCAAGAAAGGTCACAATTTCATCAAGTTTCTTCCAAGAAAAAAGTAAGGCTCAAAGGATGTTTAAGCGAAGTTCACACCTCACAAGGTTGGCCACAAAAGAGGTATAATGTTAAATTGTTTCACACTCTTCAAAGTTTCCTAAGATCATTTCAAGAGATTGCATCACTTAGTCAACCGCACCAACGGGGAAAATTGTAGGTGTCCTCACACATGTTTCACCGTAAGCTTATCACACAAGGCATTGGCACCAATATCAAACAAGACTCCACACTTTCGCTAGTGTAAAAAGTTTATCACAAGAGAATCAATTTGAAAATGGTCTAGTCACAACGAGATGCAAAAAGTTCACATATTGCCTATGCAACTTCATTTGGTCTCATCGTAGCCGCACATTCATTTTTTCTATTATAAGCACTATTCAAGTCATCGGTATTGATCCAGACCGATACTCAAACTTGCAAGAGAACAACTACAATTAAACGCAATCCAGAGGGTCCAATAACACAGAGGAATTCACTAACCAAGTGCCACCCCCACCGAAACAATTCAACATTGTCCCTAATCTGATTAGAGAATGGACACTACCGCAAATAAAACAAAAACAAAATCAAAATAATAACAGAAAACCAGTAAATAAATATAAAATTCTAGTATGTAAACATGCAAAGCGAGGTAACAAGAAATCTTCACTAACCGCCCAGTCGGCGAGATAATAAACCAGTCGTGAAATGATTCGACGACACGCCCAAGGGGAAGCATCGCACCCTTATTTCTAGTGTGTGACACTCTCAGAATGGGCAAGTCGGTGGTGATGCAGAAGGTCACCGAACAGATCGACGAATCGCATAATGGACTTGGAACATGTCCGAACAATCACTTATTTACGCTGCTAGCGCTGAAGTAGAAAGGGCGAGAAAAATATGGTCGCCGAATATTCCAGAATCTCAGCCCCTTCTTTGCAATCCATAAGGCACGCTTGGTCGTACTCGTTGAATGGCTTCGGTGAATCGTCGATAGCATCTTCTTCTCGCACAATATCCTTCACCTGCAAAATGAACAGACATTATTTAAAACACTAATACTTGGGTTGCCTCCCAAGAAGCATCTTATTTAACGTCTTCGCACGACGTCGAAATTCTCTCAAGCATCTTTCAAGTACACCACCTCATGCAGAGAGATCTTTTGGCACTCGCCAAAGTATAACTTCTAACGCTGCTCATTCACCTTAAATGCAGGTCCTTCTTGACCTTCAACTTCGATGGCACCATTTGTGAACACTCGTGTCACTCTAAATGGTCCTGACCATTTGGACTTGATCTTTCTTGCAAAGAGTCGAAGTCGAGAGTTGTATAGTAACACCTGATCTCCCACTTTGAACTCCCTCCTAAGGATTTTAGCATCATCCCATTTATTCATGTTTTCCTTATAAAGGGCTGAGCTTTCGTAAGCTTTGAACCTGAATTCGTCCAACTCATTTAACTACTCTATTCTCTCTTTTGAAGCCTTTGTCCAGTCCAGTCCAGTCCAGATTTAGAGTCTTCAATTCCCACAATGTTTTGTGTTCCAATTCAATAGGTAGATGGCCAGACTTACCAAAAACTAGCTGGTATAGAGACATACCGATTGGTGTTTTGTATGAGGTACGATACTCCCATAGTGCATCATCAAGCTTTCAAGACCAATCAGTCCTATTAGCATTCACTGTCTTGGCCAAGATGCTCTTGATTTCTCGGTTTGACACTTCAACTTGATCACTTGTTTGGGGGTGCTATAGAGTTGCTACTTTGTGTTTCACTCCCTATTTACTCAATGGGGCTAAGAATCACTTATTGAAAAAGTGGGATCCACCATCACTAATGATAGCTCGAGGAGTACCAAATCTGGCAAAGATGTTGCGTTTTAGGAATTGAACCACACTTTTCCCTTCATTGTTCAGAAGTGCAGCAGCTTCCACCCATTTAGAAACATAATCTACAACCACCAAGATTTACTTATTAGCAAACGAACTCACAAATGGACCCATGAAATCTATTCCCCAAACATCAAATAGTTCAACTTCCAAAATAGGGGTAAGGGGTAACTCTTGTCTTTTAGACACTCCACCTTGCTCTTGACACTGAGTGCACCTCTTAACAAATTCATGTGCATCTTTGTAGAGGGATGGCCAGTAGTAGCCACTTTGGAGAACTTTAGCAGCTGTACGCATACTACTATGATGCCCCCCAACCGGTGAAGCATGGAAAGCATAAAGAATTTCTATGGCTTTTTCTTCTAGAACACACCTTCTAATTATATGGTCTGCACACTCTCTGAATAAATATTGTTCATCCCAAAAGTACTTTTTAACATCAAACATGAACCTATTTTGTTGGTAGAAGTTCAGTTGATCCGACATTAATCCACAAAGTACGTAATTGGCAAAATCAACATACCTAGGAGGTTGTTTGAGAGTTACCGTGAACACTTGTTCATCGGGAAAATAATCATTTATGTCAATCTCAAGCTCGTCATTCTCATTGCCTTCTAATCTTGATAAGTGGTCAGCCACCTGATTTTCACAACCTCTCATATCTTTGACCTCAAAGTTGAATTCTTGCAATAGTAGCACCTACCTTATCAATCTTGGCTTGGCATCCTTCTTTGCCATTAGGTAACGTAATGCAACATGATCAGAGTGAACAACAACTTTAGTACCTAGCAAGTATGCCCAGAATTTCTTAAACGCATAGAATACCGCAAAGAACTCTTGTTCTGTAACGGTATAGTTACGTTGAGAACTGTTTAGAGTCTTGCTCGCGTAGTAAATCGGCTGAATTAGTTTGTTTCATTTTTGCCCCAATGCCATTCCACTTGCATCACACATTACTTCGAAAGATTTTGACCAATCAGGACTAATGATGACCGGGGTGGATACCAATTTCTCCTTCAAACACCTAAAAGCCACCATACAAGCATCATCAAATTGGAATATCACCTCTTTCTCTAAAAGTTTGCATAAGGGATGTGCAATCTTTGAGAAGTCTTTGATGAACCTCCAGTAAAAACCGGCATGTCCCAAGATACTACGAACCCCCTTTACCGAAATTAGTGGTGGTAATTTCTCAATAACCTCAATCTTTTCTTTATCAATCTCCAGCCCCTTTTTCGACACTTTATGACCAAGTTCTATAACTTTTTTAACCATGAAATGACAGTTTTCCCAATTGAGGACCAAGTTTGTCTCCACACATATTTGGAGAACTCGTCCTAAGTGCTCTAAAAATGCCTCAAAGGTGTCACCCACAACCGAGAAGTCATTCATAAATACCTCTATTGAATCCTCCACCATGTTATAAAAAAAGGATAGCATGCAACGTTGGAATGTTGCCGGGGCATTGTATAGCCCGAATGACATCTTTTTAAAGGCAAAAGTCCCATAAGGGCATGTGAAAGTGGTTTTCTCTTGGTCTTCCGGAGCAATGGAGATTTGGTTGTAACTAGAATACCCATCCAAAAAGCAATACCAACCTCTCTTTGAGAGTCGATCGAGCATTTGATCCATGAAGGGCATGGGAAAATGATCTTTTTCAGTCCATGAATTAAACTTTCAGTAATCCATGCATACTCTCTATCCGGTCACCGGTCTCATAGATTCAAGTTCCCCTTTTTCATTTGGGACTACTGTGATGCCTCCCTTTTTCGTTACACATTGTACCGGACTTACCCATTTGCAATCTGCAATAAGGTAGATAACACCTGCGTCCAACCACTTTATTATCTCCTTTTTAACCACTTCTTGCATTGGTGGGTTCAATCTCCATTGATGTTCAACACTTGGTTTACATTCACTATCAAGCTGAATTTTGTGAGTGCAAATGCCGGGAATAATACCTACTACGTCAGCGATAGTCCACCTTATAGATTTGATATGTCTTCTCAACACCTCAAAGAGTAATTTTATCTGCAAATCAGCTGTAATGATCACCGCTGAAGTGTTATTTGCTCGCAATAAAGCATATCGGAGATGGGAGGGAAGTACTTTCAACTCTAGATTTGGTGGTTCTTCTGTTGATGGTTTTCCGGGAGGACTTTCTCGATTTTTTAAATCAATATCCAACTACAATGGAGTTTTTGAATACCCCCCCTCCCAAACCTAATATAGCCGCTATTACCTCTTCATACCCTTAAATTTCGAACTCATCATGGTTAGTAAGAACGACTTCAAGTGGCTGACTCATACACATCAAAGCAGCTCACACTACCCACCGCCTCATAAATAACATCAACAGTGGAGACCACCTGAATATCTATTCCTATGATTGACTTGAACATATTCGTACTTTGCTTTTGATTCTTAAACACGTACCATTCCCTGTGGGATTCGACCCCAACTCATTTTGTTTGGTTATATTACTGACTAACGATCTTGGCACTTAGTATTGGATGAAGTATCCTGATACATGAGATCAAAATGGTGCCGTTGCCAAGGATGTATCCACCAGGGCAGCCTTCTTCTTCTCCGCCTCAGCCTTCAAGTTCTCCGCTTCAATCCTCCGGATATAGGTAGAAGATGTGGAAATCAATTCCACATCCCCGCTGATGAGTCCACAATTTGGACTTATTTAGATAGATTTAGTTTCCTCAAATGCTTGATTTGTGCCAGTAACTTATGTAAAATCCTTTTTTCCAAGGATTTGGATTGAGACATCTAACCGCTATTACCTTTTCATACCCTTAAATTTCGAACTCATCATGGTTAGTAAGCACGGCTTCAAGTGGCTGACTCATACAAATCAAAATGGCTCTCACTACGCTCCGCCTCATAAATAACATCAACAGTGGAGATCGACTGAATATCTATTCCTATGATTGACTTGAACATATTCGTACTTTGTTTTTGATTCTTAAACACGTACCACTCCCTGTGAGATTCGACCCCAACTCCTTTTGTTTAGTTATATTACTGACTAACGATCTTGGCACTTAGTATTGGATGAAGTGTCCTGATACATGAGATCAAAATGGTGCCGTTGCCGGGGATGCATCCACCGAGGCTGCCTTCTTCTTCTTCGCCTCATCCTTCAAGTTCTCTGCTTCAATTCTCCGCATATCGGTAGAAGATGTGGAAATAAATTCCACATCCCCGTTGATGAGTCCACAATTTGGACTTATTTAGGGATTTATTTAGATAGATTTAGTGTCCTCAAATGCTTGATTTGTGCCAGTAACTGATGTAAAATCCTTTTTTTCCCAAGTATTTGGATTGAAGAACAAAGCATGGACACTAATGGGCAAAAAGGAACAAGGCAACAGAAAGAACGAAGATTTTGGCACTTAGTATTGGATGAAGTGTCCTCATACATGAGATCAAAATGGTGCCGTTGCCGGGGATGCATCCTCCGGGGCTGCCTTCTTCTTCTCCGCCTCATCCTTCAAGTTCTCCGCTTCAATTCTCCGGATATCGGTAGAAGATGTGGAAATCAATTCCACATCCCCGTTGATGAGTCCACAATTTGGACTTATTTAGGGATTTATTTAGATAGATTTAGTGTCCTCAAATGCTTGATTTGTGCCAGTAACTGATGTAAAATCCTTTTTTTCCCAAGTATTTGGATTGAAGAACAAAGCATGGACACTAATGGGCAAAAAGGAACAAGGCAACAGAAAGAACGAAGATTTTGGCACTTAGTATTGGATGAAGTGTCCTCATACATGAGATCAAAATGGTGCCGTTGCCGGGGATGCATCCTCCGGGGCTGCCTTCTTCTTCTCCGCCTCATCCTTCAAGTTCTCCGCTTCAATTCTCCGGATATCGGTAGAAGATGTGGAAATCAATTCCACATCCCCGTTGA
>JAJOOH010071852.1:0-37541 GCA_029582605.1 Solanum gracilifrons
GACATATTTAAAATTTTGAAATAGCATGTTAAGAAATTAAAAATGTTTTAGTAATGTTTGGATCCCAAAAATAAGAATAGTCAATATATTTTATAAATTGGTGATGTAAAGAGTATAAAAATAGGCCTAACTATTGAGACTTATTCTATAGTAACATTTATTTTGTTAATAAAATACATAGGCCTATTTCCATACTTATTTCGTTAAAAATATTTATGTCTAAAGGTAAATATCTTAGTCATAAGTAATTTTCTAAAGGGGTAATTATTCTATCCTTTAAACTAATCTAAAACTCATTTGGAAATCCTAATTGATTAGTTTTTCTCGTATCTTTGTAATACGCCAATTAGTACACCTAGGGGTTTTGGAAACCTTCTCATTTTAAGCAAATGTATAGAGGGATATGGAAGTAATTTAAAAAAAAAAATTGAAATAGGCCTAACTATTGGGACGTATCTTATAACTTACGATTTATTCTTTTGCTAATAAAATTATAGGGGCGTAATTCCTTACTTGTTTTCAAAAATATGTGTCTCTAAAGGGCAATTTATTATTTTATTTTTAAAAAAAAAAACTAGTTTCAAATTTATTTGGGTGTCCTAAGCGATGGGTAGGCCTAAATGAATATTATCTTAGCGCTTTTGAAACATCCTTTGGAAACTCTTAAACTATAAATTCCCTTTTTCTCAATTTGAAAGGCCTAAAACGAATATTATAAGTAAAAATGCTAACCCATTTTTAAGAGAATATCTTTTGTATCATTTGTTCTAAATGTGTCTCAACTAAATTCATAAACAAATAATATCAGTTCACGTAAAATAAGCTTCAAAATAAAAGACAAACAATATATCAAAACTTGTAAGTAAAGGTTAGTCAATATATTCAAACAATATAATTAAGACTCGGAAAGAGGAAGACTAAGAAATATTGGACTCCTAATTTGCGAGACTCCAAGCGTTGCGATGATCCTAATTGTTGTTGGCCTAATACTTTAGGCCAATAACGAGTTTCAAAGTAGAAACTCCAAACCTCCGGTTGTACATGCAACATACAACGAGAAAAAAAAAGATTAGAAACTATTCAAACAAGAATATCAAATTTAAAAGAGAAGCGACGTGAACTTAAAAGAGTTCTCAAACTACATGTGATCTAACCAATATTATCATTAAGCTTGTTAGGAAAGAACAATACCATTGGGCTATAGAAAAATGATAATTTGCACGCAAAAGATCAATCATACCATCAGACAAAATAGGCAGCCATTCCATTTTATACTTATGTTTGTTTAACTATGTTCAAATGTCAACATGGCATGTCAATACTTTAAGACGTTGTTTTAACTATAAGACTAAGGAGGGTTTGACATAGACAACAAATTAGAACTGCAAATGTCAAATTATTCTAAGTCAATTAACGCATATATTAACCCAATAATCCCCGATATCATCACGGATCTTAGGATATAATGACTATGCATATAATATGAACTTGGAACCCTTTCAATAGATTACTACATTTAACAAAGAAGAAAGCTTGTCTATTTGCTTAACCATCTCCTTGGTAGACTCCAAAAAATGATTCTCACTGATAAAGTCACAGATTAACAAACTAGTTATTCCTATATCATGACAAATTACTAGGTTTCATGTCAAAAATCAATGATCAATATAGTATGGCCAGTAAGCTAAATTGAAGTTTTGACATATTTTATAGATAGATAATTATGTCCTGATCATCCTAAGTTCGTAGGTGTGGAAACAGACGACTTAAAATATTAGTGTTGGGTAGATAGCTTCACTCTTCATGGTCAGAAACTATAATTATAATAATAACGATATTACGTAGCAAAATCTAATGTTTATGAATTCAAATAAAATAAAAAACTAGAAAAGGGACTGAATAAGACTTTATTCCAGCATCATGGTAAAATTATAATGTGAAGAAGTGGGTTCTTAAATCCAAACAGTTAGCCATTTACAAGTTCAGTCTAGCAAGGGCACAACTAGTAATCAAGAATAGGGATCGGCAGAAAAATGTCACCAACACAATAGTCTAGTCAAAAATCCAAGAACACATCCACATGCCTTTCAAATGATGCAAATGCACCAGAGAGTGATCCTTAACAAACAAAAAGGTAAGGGGTCACTATTTTTTATTTTAAGAGGCAAGATTGATGTCAAGATATATCAACAGTACATTATTCATATGGCAAAAATGGTCCTGTTATATTAAAGGTGGACGAAACGCCTATATTCATCACCAAATTTTGAATTTAAGGATAAGGAGAGAAGAAAGTTGCTAACCTTGCGTAGAGCAACAAACTAGAGCGTTGACGTCGAGATTCCAATTTCAAACTTACTCGAACTCGATTTCAAAAATCAAAAATGGAAAGACGAGAAGAGAAATAATTTTCAAACTCTAAAGAAGCTCTGAAGAGTTGCGATTTTTCTCTCTGTTAGCAGTTCTTCAATCATTTTTTTTTTCCGATGCTGCTAGATGATTGTTGGATGCTTGTTGGGTTGTTTTTGAGATCGTTCTTGGCTGATTTTGGATCTCGTTCCGTTGTTCTTCCATTCCTTCTCCCCTTTCCCTCCTTTTATAGACAAATCGTAAATTCCATTTGGCCTCAAGAATTCGAATTTTTGAATTCTAGGGAAGCCAAATCTGAAGGAAAAATGATGAAGGGGAAGAAAGTTTCTTCCAAGAGTCGCCTTTTTCAGACGGATTTGAAAGGGGTTGAGTGGCTGATAGGGGCATAGAGCAAGGAACCACCGGAAATTAACATTTTCCGGCAGTCCATAGCCATTTTCTGACTGAGGCGATGGAAGAGGTAAGGAGCGGCCATAGGGAAGGAGGAAAGTGCGTCTGGGAAAGGAAAAAAATTCTGGGGAAGGAGAAAGACTATGGGGGAGACGTCTTCTTTCTGGAAAAAGAAGAGGAAGAGCGTGATTTCAGAAAAAGAAGAGTACAGGCGGTGTAGGGGTTGTACAATTTTGGGAAAAGATGAAAATGTCCTATTTAATTCGGGCCGTCCGATCAAATGATCGGACGGTTAAGATAAATCAGAAATTAAAAGAAAAAGTTATATATATATAATAATGGTAAAAGCTTAATTTACTAGGACCGTTAGATTTAATCGTAGGGTCAAGATTTGAGCTAAAGAAGCACAATCCATGTGTTCGCCTACATGGCACACACGGATTGGCCGGTTTAAGGAGACTTGGATTGCCAAATTTGCTCCAATTAAAATCAATTAAATTATAACCTCTTATTTATTAAATAGTCATTATTTATTAGATTATTTTGCAAGATTAGCTTATTTGATAAAATTAGTCACTCTTAAAATTAATATAGATTAGTAACTCATTAATTAATTAACTTTCTAATTTTAAACAATGTACAAAAAAAAAATATCTATTACGACAAAAGAAATTATATTTGAACAAAATATAGATTTAATTTTTAAGAACGACACTTATTAAAAAAAAAATGAGAAAGTAAGTAGTAATATAATATATTTAATTTTTGTAAGAAATAACATTTATGAAATAAATAATTAAAAATATTTTCGTATTCCCATAAAAATTTCATAACATATATATTTTATTATAATTATTAATTTAGTTAAATGTGGAGAGCCAAAATTGGGTGTCAACAGGGTCAACTTCAAATGGTCATAACTCTTAGCACAAAAGGAATTTTGTGTCCCATGACCTATGATATGATAGACAATTGAATTCTCTTTCAAACGCCACCAGGTTTTCTAAAATCCAACCTCAGAGTAAAATGTTATGCTCGTTTTAGTGAGGCCTTATCGGGCAGACTTGACCTACGACCCCGTCCGTAGGTCCCGTCCGTCGATCACTCCGACAGCAGTTGAGCCAAGGGTCCTTTGGTGTTTTCCTATTTCGTTGGACCTCTAAGCTACGTCGTTTAGACCCTAAATTATGAGGTTTTAGTCAGTTTAAGCTTAGAAACATAACTTAAACTTACCTAAGTCAAATCATTAATCAAAAGATAGAAAATTAGAAGCAAGAGAGGAGAAAAAGGTCAAGAACGCAGCAAGGTTCCATTAGTTCCAGCCCCCAAATCTAAAGATTTCTCCGTGGAATTCGCCACCAGGTATGTGAGATTTCACTAGTGGGTTCCTTTCACCCATTAGATCCCTAGTTTTTCGTCAGTTTCTTGATTCCCTTATTATGACTAGAACTAGGGTTTCTTGGAAGTTAGAATTGTTGGGCTGTTAGTTGTTAGAATGATCCAAATCAGATTAGTACGTTAATATTTAGTTTAACGCATGAATTCCGAAACCCTAGCTATGTATTTCTTTAGTTCTTGAATTACACATGCTAGGTCAGATATTTCAGTTATTCAATTATACATGCCTCAGTTATTAATGCATCAATATCAGTTTAATTGTTGCATTCTCAGTTTGCATGTTCAGTTTGAGCTAGCCAGTAACTTACATAAATTCAGTCATATTGTGTTAATTTCTTAATCCATTGGGAGTAGCATAATACCAAGTTGGACTAGGGTTCAGCGTACCCATATAGTCCCAGAACTACTAGCCACGTAGGTTGTAAGTCCCCTATGTAGGTATCATTTCAGTGATCATGCCAGCATGCCTCTATACCTCTGGCAGGGTATATTGGGTCCTCTCGATGGGGCGTATACATCAGACTCCACATTTAGCTCATGTGGTTTTATTATTGGTTATTAGTAGCTCCCACAGTTCAGTGAGATTCTATTGCATTAACCATTTATCAGTATATCCAGTATTCAGTTTCAACATGTTATAAATTGGTCACTGCATTCAGTTATCTCAGCATTCAGTATCTATATCATGTTCAGATTATATCATTGCTTATTTGCTTTGTTCAGTTATATGTTATTTCAGTTGTATTCTATCCTGCACGCTCAGTACCTTTCAAGTATTGACACATACTCTGCGCTACATCTTCTCGTGATGTAGGTTCAGGTTCTCAACATCTAGATCACGCTTAAATCAATTCCCGATCTCCAGTTCAACAAAATCAGTGGTGAGTCCTCTTTTTATTATTTTGAGTCCTTGAATTTCAGTTTTGCTAGACTTAGCTGGGACTTGTGCCAACATATCTAGTCAGTTAGAGGCTATTTTCAGACATAGTTAGATTCAGGATAGTATTGAGTTAATATCTACTTTGTATTAAACTCATCAGTTTTCATATATCTCAGTTATAGTATATGGGTATTCCTCATCTTTTCATTTTATGTATGATTTTAGCTTGTGCATCAGTTTATTATCTTAGTATTCTCATGATCATGCCAGTAGGGTTAGCTTGGGATCACTTGTGGTCATAGATCCCATGTCCGCGTCTCGGGGGTAGTCTCGGGGCGTGACAACAACGGTCTAGAACACACACAACTAACTTATTATGTAGTATTTCATAATGCATCATATAATATTCAAATATCAGATAGTTAGATAATAAAAAAAAAGACACAAAATTTGTTGTATCATATTAAGAATCTAAAATGAATTATAAAGTGCTAGAGAATATTCTAAAGTTGTTTATACAAGTTAAATTGCATTAGGATTTTATATTACTATATTATTTCACTTGTCATAAGTTACAGGTATATTTTACGAGTTTACCAAATCTCTAGAACACACACAACTAACATAAAATTTTAAATAGAGGTGCTTAAATTTTTTTGTTTGTTAAATATGTGTTAGACAGTAATTATTTTCATATTGTTACTAATAGTGGAATGCCTTTATTAAGAATGACTTTATTAGGAAATATACATAATTGAACAAGAGAAAAGATAGAAAATATACAGACACAATAAAAAAAAAATTTACCTCAGAAATTATCATCGATTTACATATTAACCTACTAAAATATATGTTACAAAATAATGACACAATAATTTTTTTTCAATAATCCAATAACATAAACCTAACTAAAAAATATGCCGGTTGTAGTTACTATCTTAACAAGTTGACTAACAATACAATGAACCAAAAAGAGGAATTTAATTAATGTGAAATTAGTTTTGTTCAAATCTACCAAATAAGAAAACAACATAAATATTTTTACCTTTTTGTCATTTGAGTTCATTTTCAACCGATACTATGATGATTCTATCGCTATAAATACATCTTTAGAAGAGAAACACAACATCACATTTTCTTACATTCTCAAAACAAAAGCTTAGACATGAGAAGACCTAATAATGGACGAAGAAGAGTTGAAATGGCGAGGATGCAAAATCAAAGCAATTTACAAGTAACATTCTCAAAACGACGTGATGGAGTCTTTAAAAAGGCAACTGAGCACTCCATTTTGTGTGGTGCTGATGTTGTCGTTGTAGTGTTTTTCTCCTAGCAATAAACCATATTCATGTGGACACCCTTCCGTTAAGTCTATTATGAATATAATTTTGGGAGAAAATCCTTCGACTGATACTGATGCTCCTAACCTGATCGTTATTGCTCATCAAAATGCAAATACTGATGAGATCAATAAGAAGGTAAACAAATTGGAAATTTCACTCGGAAGAGAAAAAAAATATGGAGAAGTAGTTCAAGCATCGAGGAAAGAACCTCCAATTGAAAAACTCAGTTCCTTTGACCTTAAAAATCTGTGCAAGGCCTTGGAAGCTGCAGATGAAGAAATTGAAAGAGTAGTGAGCATAAAAAAGGAGCGTGGTTTTAAATTTCCATATCAAACCATTCAAATTGTATTTGCTCCTCTAAGAGTTATAGAACATTCTTCGTCTGATTCTGATGAAGGGCCAACTGGATCCGATGAATAAAATTTTCTTGCTTTAATTAAAATTTAATCACTTAGTTTGATACTTATAGAGTTAAGTTTGTCATATTAATGATTATGTTTATTCTATCTTTGATTTTAATTTATCTTTCATTATGTTTATCATGAAATGAAATGTATTTTTATTTAGTACTTTCTTCGTTTAAATTTCTTTTCTTGTTATTTTTTTTCCTTCTAAAAAAGAATGTCTTTTTTCCATTTTGATAACTCTTAGTTTTTAATTTTCACTTTCCATGCTTAAGAACATAAGAATAAAGAGAACCTTGATGCATTTTACATATCTTCAATTAAAGATTGAAAGATTCAAAAATCTTCGTTATTTTCATTAATTATGTGCCAATAAAAAATTAGATGAATAAATTAAGCTGAAAGTGGTATGTGGTAATTTATCATTTGTAATATTCAAAGTAACTGTTGAAAGCCCAAGTAGTAAAAGATTATTGAATAAGACAATGGAACTCATGTCAAGTAGCTTAAAGTGCAAAATCTAGTTTAAAATAATTTGAGTCCTTATGAAGTATCACGTGTATCTATATCTATATATGATAAATAATGTTACTTTATATTGACCAGTAAAGTTGCTGATCACTTTACATGTACTTATCCATATTGGTAAATATTTAATCTTTTTATTGTTAATAAAAGGCCACTATACATACTTTCTAGTGTTATATATTCATAAGAAGTAAAAATCAATAAATATATCATAACACTTTAATTCAAACAAACAATTAAAAGATGCGTCAATCTTCAAATTCTTGCATTCTTAATGTATGTAATTATGAGTTCTCAATAAAAATAGTCTTAATGTAAGAATCCTTTTGATTTGATTAGATTTCTTCCTTCTCATTATTGCAAAATAAAGGGAATATATGTAACGACCTGCTCCTGTCGTTATAGATAAGCCAACGGAGAAAAATTTTGGGCACGAAAACTTTTTGGTAGTAACTTGAGAATTCCTAACCTAGTTAAAATTTGGACGAAATCGGAGTCAGTGAGGTATAGGGGAATCTGGTAGTGAATGAGAGATCTAATTATGAATTTAATCATTGGAGTAGATAGCGAAGACGTCAAGGAACTCGTACAACTTTGTGTTAACGAATTCGGGCGAATCGAACTCCTGAACCAACCTTAGCGCGAATGGGTAGTTTCTGACTGTCATGGGTTAAAGGAGTTTTCTGAAATGGGGGTTTGGAACTCAACTTTCAACTCTCTGTTTTCGTGCAAGCCGCCAGGGCGGGGCCACTGTGGCGGGTTGTGTCCCCTTACGGCGGGCCAGTCGCGACTTAAGTCAGAATTAAATCCAAAAAATGTCATTATTCTGCAAACATCATTCTTAAGAGCTAGGAGATGACCCTAGGCAATTTCTTGACAGCTTTCCACTACTTTAGGTGCAAAAGGTAAGGTTCTTACTCCCCTAATCCATTTTTCGATTCGTAGAACTTATATTCTTGGTTATTTATCATTGGTGAGGGTTTTTGGACTGAATTGGTTGGTGGGAAAAAGCCCTAGTTGCACCTTAGCATCATGGGTTTGGTCTTGGGTTTTTGGGTTTCTTATAATCAGGGTAAAATAGACCTTAATTATCGATCCTTGTTGAACCAGCGGAAAGAATCTGAAAAGAGAAGAATCAAGTTTCTTAGGAGGATTCAAACTTGGTTGCGAGGTAGGTGATGATTTGATTTCAAGTATGTGTGATGTATGTTAGTATTTGCTTCATTGTAATGCATGTGTGTATGCTAATGTTGCACTATTGATCACATCTAATGCCAATGAGTATGAATGAATGATTGTAAGCCATGAATCAACACTTGATTGTATGATTATGAGATTTTACATTGTGATTGTGATTATTGCATGTTGAATAGATCGGGTGTCATGTTCCGACACACTGATTGGGATCGAATGTCACGTATCGACATACATATTGGAATGGGTGTCACAATCCGGCACACTAACAGGTTGTGTATGGGTTCCATGAGAGGACTATTGACTTTTCATATATGTGTATTATTGAGAATGTGGAACGGTACATTCCTCCTAGAAAGATAATTGATATTGTATATGTTCGGTATATGCGTGTTTTCTAATTTGACGTATTCGGGAGCTTCATCCAATACTGAGCGTCCACGGTCGTTCAGTAGTAATATAACCCAACTAGTGAGTTGGGGTAGAGTCCCAAGGGAGCGTTTTGTAATCGAGAATTAAGAGAAAAGCAAGAACTTCGCTCAAGTCAACTATAGCTAAAGATTTATACGAAGAAAAACATATCAATTTAAAGGGTGACACAAGTGTCAATTATCGAAGGGGTTTTTGTAGTCAATTATCAACTAGAAGCAGCAAACAATATAGAAATATGAATATGGAGATACGATTATTGGGATGTGATAGAAATATGGGCTAAAATAAACTACCGGGTAAATGCTATTGATAGTAAATCGCTATAAATTGGTAACTAAGCTAGACTTTAGTCGGGGTAAATTTTCTCTCGAACAATTTATCCCGAATCAAATCGGTTTCTCTCGAACACCAATAAGCGTCAATGAAGCACAGCCTTCGCCTTAGTCCATTCACTCTCTCGAGTTGAATGTGTGGGAGACAGGTTAGGATTCACTCTCTCGAGCTGAACCCACGACAACCCAATAACCACAAACTATCGATTCAGTAGTTTTGGTTTAAAAACCTCTCTCTCGATCAAGTCAAAAACACAAAGATAAAATTGTATTTGCAACTACAACCCCATTAAATTCAAACACAACTACTGAACGAAATCACCTTTAAACAACAAATTAACTATCTATTAGCAATACCCAGCAGTAAATTCAACCCCAAGAATTGGGGTTATAGCTAGACATAGTAAAGAGATAGAAATCGATACCAAAAAGTGTTTCCATCAAATGGGTACGATAGATATTGTCTTTACACACGTCTAAGATGAAGAATCTGCAATACCCACTTCCAATAGCTTAGAAATGGAAAGCTTCAAAGCTAAGGAACAAAGTCTCCAAAACTCTAAGTTCTAAAAACTAAAAATAATGTTTGATATTTAAAAATTTGATACTGATTGCATCCTAAACTAAAAATTCAAACAAGTATTTATAGTTTTCAAAAACTGTGTTGAGAAGGACCACTCAGCGCAGTTAGTCGGGATCGCCGATCCACTCAGCGATCCTCCCTTTGGTCTGGTTCATCACATTTGTGCATTGGCCTTCAGCATATTCAAGTTTTGTAACATTGCGCGATAAAGTACTGCATTGCGGAATCGTTCAGTGACTTGCCGACTGCTCTTTTATCTCGCCAACTCGATTTTCTCCTTTAGAGCTTGGCACACTGGAACATTAGGCGAGACCATAGCTATTCGGTGACTCGCCTAATGGTTTAGGCGATCCTCAGGCCGTTTTTTCTTCATTCTTTTCAGCTGCTTTGTTCCTTTCTGCCCATTAGTGTCCATGCTTTGTCTTTAACTCCAAATACCTGAAACTCAAGGATTTTCATTAGTTATTGAGACAAAATATGCATTTGAGGACACTAAATCTATAAAAAAAAAAGCCCTAAAAGAGTCCAAATCGTGGATTCATCAACACCACCAACTTAAACTTTTACTTCTCCTCAAGTAAAACTCAAGTTCAGCAGCTCAAAAAGGATGTCTCAAATACTGCTACACAAGACTCAATCATGAATGCACACAAAACGACTCAACTTACTCGTGCAAGGATGAATTGTGCACTCAAAGATTCAAGTTGTAACTCACCATTACCAAAGAATCTCAAGCTTACTATACTTGCTTCAAATGCAAGTTCAAGCTCAACAAAGGTATTCAAATGCCCTCACACAAAGAATGATTCCATATCTACTCAATAGTTCAATCATTTAAAGTTTCAGAATCAAGATCAACACTCACACTCACAAAGATAAACACAATGCATGATTTCACCCATAGGTTTGCCCTTATTTTCCAATCGACTTTTGCTTCAGCTCATTCAAGATCAAAAAGGTCTTTTCACGATTTGTAATGGGGCTGAGTGTAATGGTATGATCATTTAGGCTTATAGACTGAAATCCTCATGAAATGTGATGTGAACAACACCTTCTCTCCTTCTCTTTATCATTTTCATTCAAGATCAAAAGTCACCTCTTATTCATTTTCCATGGGTCATTGGAAACCCCATTTTCTTTGTATTTCCAAAACCTTATTCCATAACTTTTTCTTTTTCTTTGTCAATCTTTTGTTTTATATGGAGGGGTTCCATTTTTTTCTCAAAACATGGGCAAAAGAGACTTCTTTGCATTTTATTAATTTTCCTTCTCTTTTCACCACACCCCTAACTTAGGCTTTTGGCCTAAGTTGGCTATTCAAACAAACCACAGATCATGAGGATTATGGGTAATGGGTCAATAAAAGGTAGCAATGTTATCAAGTGTCATCCAAGAAAAGATTAAGCCTCAAAGGGTGCTCAAAATAGGTTCACACACTCTCAAGGTAAGCCACAAAAGGGTATAATGTCAAATTGGTTTGCACTCTTTAAAGTTGCCTAAGATCATCTCATGAAATTGCATCACTTAGTCAACCGGACCAACGGGGTAAATTCTAGGTGTCATCACACATGATTCACGGTAAGCTCATCACACAAGGCATTGACACCAATGTCAGACAAGACTTCACACTTTCGCTAGTGTGCAATGTTCATCACAAGAAACTCAATTCAATATTTGGCTAGTCACAACGAGATGTAATGAGTTCACATATTGTCTATGCAACTTCAATTGGCCTCGTCGTAGCCGCACATTCATTTTTGTTCGATTATGAGCACTATTCAAGTCACTGGTATTGATCAAATCCGGCACGTAAATTTGCAAGGGAACAACCACATTCAACGTATACAAGATGTGGGAAAAATTATTAGAAGGGTCAAAAAATCAGTTACTATTAAAAGTAAGGAGCCACAAGCTCAAGTATTCACAAAAGCAGTGTAAAAACACATTTTTTAGCTTAAAGCCCAAATATGAACAAAACAAGAATTACGAATGTCACACAAAAGGTGAGCCTCACCCCACCACAAATAAAAACATTTGTCCTCAAATGCAAACGAAAATATAATATCCATAAGTCAACATAAAGATAGACAGAGAGGAAGGTACGTAAGGGATCCTGTCTAAGTATTCACTCCGTCTGTCTGGGCATTAGTGCCAGGTGCATCAAGTTGGACTTGGGCATCAGTGCCCAGAGTTCCTTCAAAAGGAACAGTAGCAACAAACTCACCAGGAGTTGCTACAGGTGTGTTCGCCAAAATTTTTGAACAGCTGTATAAAGTCCCCGGGCCCATGAAGGAATAGAGGGGTCTCAGGGAGTAGTCTTCCTGTCAGAAATATGCCTCTTGCCCTTGCCTTTGTTTCCAGGTGAAGGTTCTTGCTTTCCCTTCTTAGGAGGATTTGACCTCCCTTCATTTAATTTGAAATTCCATGCTCTTATCTTTCAGGGTGGCACGATTTTCCCAGCAACTTTTGGTGTAGCCATGTCTGTAAAGCATTGAGACAAAGTTAGGAAATATTCGAACAGAAGCACAGAAAAATAGTTTTAAAGCTATGGCAATTTGGCGATGGGAGACCCTTTCAGCGAATCTCCGATAGCTTTCGGCGAGAAAGAACTACCTCACCAAAAGTTACATTGCGAAAAGGATTCAGGGGTGCAGACTAAGGGCGATCAAGAAGTCTTTCAGCGAGTTGCCGAGTTCCTTAGATGACGTCAGGCTTCTCACCGAAAGTTACAGAATCTAACAACACATAAAACATGAAATTAAAGGTGAGATGGGCACATTAGGCGAACTACCAAGTGGTTCGGTGAGCTCGACCCAGCTTGCCAAATGACCCAATGTGCCTACTTTCAATCCAACTTCTAGAAATCAACACCGTAACCCCCGAAAACAAAATTAAAGCATGCACAACAAAAATTCAAACAAGACCCATAACATACAGGCACTACCCCACATAATTTTAATTTATTCCAATGCACCAAGCTACGAGATTTCAACAATCAAAACACTACGGGCAAGATATTCAAATTAAAACTGGCATTTAAGCATGCTAATCCTATCAGAGAGGCCCACCACATGACAACACGATAAAATCATTTGCATAAGAGTTCAAAATGTCAAAAACAAAATCGTGGATCGGAAAACCAACATTTAATGCTGATTAAGTTAAGATTGAATTGCTAGGCGGCAGTGTTATCAGAATTCCGGGCACAAATCGATGACTAAACCACTTAGAGAATGCAAAAAAAAATATAGAGAATAACGTGCAGGTGTGAGTTTATGAAGCGTTAAAGAGAGGAAAAGTGAAGGAGTTTGAAAAATATAACCTTTTGGCCTTAAAAATCATCCAATCTTTGCCCGTTCAGTGACATTAGTCTTACTCGCCAATTCGCTCAACGAAGCGTCGAGTAGACACTTACCTCGCTGAATTTTACAGGACTTCTATTTTATTTGGATATCCAAACGGTGGACTATATCGGGGTCGCCAACTAGGTCGGCGACTCGCCAATAATTTCCTGGTTTTCACCGAAAGTTATAGACTCCAAATTAAATTTGTCTTGAGTCCAATGGCAGTCTGAGTTGGGGTCGCCGACCGGGCCTTTTTCTCACCAATTTCCCTCTTTCCGAACACTTTCCATATGTTAACCTACACAACCAACACACCATTATTCCAAACAAAGAAAGATAATCAAATAAAAAAACTTGGGTTGCCTCCCAAGCAGTGCTTTAGTTAACGTTACGGTACGACGCAAGTCCACCTTCAAACCTCATCATTAGGGTTAGCTATAATATCACTAGGTAAATCCCCCTGCTGTCTCAGGTTGAGATAAGAAGATATGTGACCCATTTGGATCTCCAACTGCTTGATTGACACTAAATGGGAGGTAACAGTCTGGCTAAGGGTAGATACATCTTCTTTCATTTCTTTTAAAATCTTGCTTCACCCTTCAACTTTGCTAAGGATACGAGAGAGCATATCCTCAGACCTACCACCTTCCGAATCCTTTGGCTTTTGGCGCTCATGGGGAGGTACATATCTATCCTCCTCCCCATCCTTCCAATTTGGATTACGGTCTGTCCATTCACGATCTCGATCTTTCCAACCTCCATCCCTAGCCCAACCTTGGTTACCACCCTGCCTTGGGTAGTTTGAACGATAGCCACCACCTTGGTTGGCTAGAAAATTTACCTTTTCATTATACAAGGCTTTAAACTTGGACTCATCCGAATTAGCACACTTGACACCCATGGCATTGAAACTTTGAGCACCAGCTCCCGTGACATTTTTAGACAAAATATCAAGTTGTGTCATGATCTTGGCCATGTTTTGGTCCCTCTCTTGGTCCTTCTCCATCTGTTCCTTAGTCAGCATGAACATGAGAGGGGAGACCCGGTCTTCACGGGTATACCACGCCCTGCTTATGGTAGTCATACCATCCAAAAGTTGAGCCGCTATCACATAAGGTTGTTGCATCAAACCTCCAGGAGAAAGTTGGTTAGCAACACCCTTATTTACCTAGTCAAGACTCCGATAAAAATAGTGCAGCAACACGTTATAAGGCAAGCCATGGGTTTGGTATTGAAGCACCAACTTCTTCAATCGCAGCCAAGTTTCGTGGATTGGCTCATCATTTAGATGCTTAAAGCTCTAAATGCTATCCCAAAGAGACATCATCTTCAAAGGATGGGAAAATTGCACTTTAAATGTGGTAACGAACTCCTCCCACAAAGTGATTGATTCACATGGAAATTCAGCCAGCCACTTGCATGCCTCTCCCATCAAAGAGAACGGGAACAACCTAAACCCGACCGACTCTTGGGAGATGTTCTTGAAGGAGAACGTTCCGCATACATCCACTAAGTTTCTAATATACTCATGAGGGTTCTCATGAGACAAACCACTAAAAATCCCCTTTATTTGCAAGAGTTGCAACATAGTACCGTGATGTGAAATACCGCATTCCCTTCAGTCGGAGGCAAGCGAATGACACTAATACCGCCCATGAGATGGGGGTCATTAGGATGAGGCTCGTTGACATCATTGAGGTTTTTGATGTCTTCTTGATTGCCTACGTTGTTGCCATTCCTGCCGTTTACGCTCATACTTCCTGTTTTCAACACAAACAAGCAAAACAACACTGAACATAAAGTAAGTAGAACTATAACGAACAAGAGAAAAATCCAACTTAACTAAAAATTCTCAATAAACACCACTCCCCGGCACGTATCTGGGCGCTTCATCCAATACTAAGCGTCCACGGTCGTTAAATAGTAATATAACCCAACTAGTGAGTTAGGGTCGAGTCCTAAGGGAGTGGTTTGTAATTGAGAATTAAGAGAAAAGCAAGAACTTCGTTCAAGTCAATTATATCAAATTGACATATCAAATTAAAGGGTGACACAAGTGTCAATTATCGAAGGGGGTTTTGTAGTCAATTATCAACTAGAAGCAGAAAATAATATAGAAATATGAATATGGAGATGAGATTCTTGGAATGTGATAGGAATATGGGCTAAAATAAACAACTGGGTAAATGATATTGATAGTAAATCGCTGTAAATTGGTAACTAAGCTAGACTTTAGTGGGAGTAAATTTTCTCTCAAATAATTTACCCCGAATCAAATCGGTTTCTCTCGAACACCAATAAGCGGTAATGAAGCACAACCTTCACCTTTGTCTATTCACTCTCTCGAGCTGAATGTGTGGGAGAGAGTTTAGGATTCACTCTCTCACGCTGAACCCACGACAACCCAATAACCACAGACTATCGATTCAGTAGTTTTGGTTTGAAAACCTCTCTCTCCAGCAAGTCAAAAACACGAAGATAAAATTGTATTTGCTACTATAACCCCATTAAATTCAAACACAACTACTGAACGAAATCACCTTTAAACAACAAATTAACTATCTATTAGCAATACTCAACACTAAATTCAACCCATATTCACATAATCACACCCCAAGAATTGGGGTTTTAGCTAGACATAGTAAAGAGATAAAAATCGATATCAAAAAGTGTTTCCATCAAATGGGTACGATAGATATTGTCTTTACACACGTCTAAGATAAAGAATCTTCAATACCCACTTCCAATTGCTTAGAAATGAAAATCTTCAAATCTTCAAAGCTAAGGAACAATGTCTCCAAAACTCTAAGTTCTAAAAACTGAAAATAATGTTTGATATTCTAAAATTTGATACTGATTGCATCCTAAACTAAAAATTCAAAAAGGTATTTATATTTGTCAAAAAATGTGCTGCGAAGGACCACTCGGCACAGTTAGTCGGGATCGTCTGTCTACTCGGCGATCCACTCTTTGGTCTGAGTCATCGCATTTCTACATTGGCCTTCAGCAAATTCAAGTTTTGTAACGTTGGGCGATGGAGTACTACATAGCGAAATTGTTCAGTGACTCGATGATTGCTCATTTATCTCACCGACTCGATTTTCTCCTTCAGAACTTGGCACACTGGAACATTAGGCGAGAGCATAGCCATTTGGCGACTCGCCAAATGGTTCAGGCGATCCTCAGGCCGCCTTTTCTTCGTTCTTTTCAGCTGCCTTGTTCCTTTCTGCCCATTAGTGTCCATGTTTTGTCTCTAATTCCAAATACCTGAAAATCAAGGATTTTCATCTTTTATTGAGAAAAAATATGCATTTAAGGACACTAAATATATCAAAATAAAGTCCTATAAAAGTCCAAATCGTGGACTCATCATTTACTATGATGTGACTGCTTAAATATGTTTCACTTACTGGAATAGCTGTGTGATCCTACCAGTACACTGTGATTGTGCACTGATACTGCACTTGCTATTTGTTTGTTGAGTACAGGGAATCCTCAGGCGGCTACTGACAGACCTCATTTAGGAGATTAGTGAGCAAGATTGGATTCAAGGGTGAGCCGATTCTTTCAGGCTGTCATGGGTCCTCTATGTTTTAGTCCACTCTTTTAGGACTCAGAATTTCTAGTTAGACTTACTCATATGTTTAGTTTAGGTTGTACCCATTTTCCTTAGACTTGTTGAACCTTAGATATTTTGGTACATTGACTTTCAGGTTCTAGGGGTGTTTTCCACAATGTTTTAGTGATGATTCGTTAGACTTTCAGAGTTTATGGAAACTCCACATTATTTCTGCATTTAAACATTCTTTCGAATCTTTAAATGACTAGTTTTTGGTTAGGTAATTAGTATTAATGGTTCTCGCACCGGAGGGTTAGTGTGGGTGCTAATAACGATGATCTGGGTCGTTACACTATATTAATTCATTGAATATACGAGTATGTAATATAGTTGAATAACAAATAATTGAACTAAAAGTTTGAAGGTAATTCAACTGAAATATAGTATAAATCACTATGAAATATGATTTAAGCTCTTACCGTAAGGATGTAAGAATATTGAATCCTAAACAGAAATATATATATATATATATATATGTATATATATGTATATATATTAAATTAGTGTAGAGTTTCTCTAACTGACAATCATCACTATGAGTCTCATGATGATACATCGTATCACCCAAACCACCAAAACTATCTTATACCATGCAAGGGTATAGAACAAATTCAGCTCATGAATCTACTATAAGGTTTGTTCAAAGGCAGTGAGGAGTTGCCCAAAAGTCAGTGTGATCCTTACCTACGCTGGCTACGTGGTTTATGGGGAAAGTGAGGTGTTTAAAATCTTCCCCATATCGGTGCTCAATACTACTCAAAAAATATCTAATTCAATGATCAAGTAACAATTCTCTCTCTAGGTTGTGATAAGTTCTTGAAAGGGCCTCTTAAAGAGGTGACTGCTCAAGTAAAAATACTCTCTCTACATTTTTCGATGTGTAATGTTTTGTGTGTATATTTCTTTTACATGTAGATATTATTAATGAAAGAAATATGTTACGAAAGTAATATAAATTGTTCAACATATAGATATCTACAGATAAAGAGAAAAAGCGTCACTGAAAAAATTTAGTAACTACACAAATAAATGAAAAAAAATAATGAAAAAGAGATATGGATGAGTTTCACTAAAGTGATTTCAAGTCGCAAAGTTATATAGATGATATTATGAAAATAAAGTATATACTAAAATTTAAATTTATACTCTTTTGGATGGTTATTATGTATTATTTCATCTTACATCATATAATGTTCAAATATCATATGGTTATTGGATAATAAAAAATGAGACATAAAATTTGTTGTATCATATTAGAATTTAAAATTAATTACAAAGTGCTCTAGAATATTCTAAAGTTTTTTATACAAGTTAAATTGCATTAGGATTTTCTATTACTATATTCTTTCACTTGTCATATGTTACAAGTATATTTTACGAGTTTAGCAAAGCTCTAGAACAGACACAACTAACATAAAATTTTAAATAGAGGTGCTTATATGTTTTTGTTTGTTAAATATGAGTTAGACAGTAAGTATTTTCATATTGTTAATAATAGTGGAATGTCTTTATTAAGCATGACTTTATTGGGAAATATACATAATTGAACAAGAGCAAATTTAGAAAATATACAAACACAATAAAAAAAAATTAACTCTGAAATTATCATCAATTTACATATTAAGTTGTGTTACAAAAGAATGACACAATAATTTTTTTTTCAATAATCCCATAACATAAATCTAACTAAAAAATATGTCGTTTGTAGTTACTATCTTTACACGTTGACTAACAATACAATGAACCAAAAAGAGAAATTTAATTAATATGAAATGAGTTTTGTTCAAATCTACCAAATAAGGAAACATCATAAATATTTTTACTTTTTTTGTCATTTTAGTTCATTTTCAACTGATACTATGATGATTTTATCGCTATAAATACATCTTTAGAAGAAAAACACACTATCACATTTTCTTACATTCTCAAAACAAAAGCATTTCCATGAGAAGACCTAATAATGGCCGAAGAAGAGTTGAAATGGCGAGAATGCAAAATCAAAGCAATTTACAAGTAACATTCTCAAAGTGACGCGATGGAGTCTTTAAAAAGGCAACTGAGCTCTCCACTTTGTGTGGTGCTGATGTTGTCGTTGTAGTTTTTTCTCCTAGAAATAAACCATATTCATGTTGACACCCTTCCGTTAAGTCTATTATGAATAGATTTTTTGGAGAAAATCCTCTGACTGATATTGATGCTCCTAACACCATTGTTATTGCTAATCAAAATGCAAATACTGATGAGATCAATAAGAAGCTAAAGAGATTGGAGATTTCACTCGAAAGAGAAAAAAAAATATGGAGAAGCACTTCAAGCATCGAGGAAAGAACCTCCAACAGAAAAACTCAGTTCCTTTGACCTTAAAAATCTGTGCAAGGCCTTGGAAGCTGCAGATGAAGAAATTGAAAGAGTAGTGAGCATAAAAAAGGAGCGTGGCTTTGAATTTCCATATCAAACCATTGGAAGTGCATTTGCTCCTCTAAGATTTACAGAACATTCTTCGTCTGATTCCCATGAAAGGCCATCTGAATCCAATGAATAGAATTTTCTTTCTTTAATTAAAATCCAATCACTTAATTTGATACTTATAGACCTAAGTTTTTCATATTAATGATTATGTTTATTCTATCTTTGATTTTAATTTATCTTTCAGTATGTTTATCATGGAATGAAATGTATTTTAATTTAGTACTTTCTTCGTTTCAATTTCTTTTCTTGCTTTTTTTGTCCTTCTAAAAAGGAATGTCTTTTTCTCCTTTTTGGTAACACGTAGTTTTTAATTTTCACTTTCCTTCTTTAAGAACATAAGAATAAAGAGAACCTTGATGAATTTTACATATCTTCAATTTAAGATTAAAATATTCAAAAATGTTCTTTATTTTCATTAATTATGTGCCAAGAAAAAATTAGATGAATAAATTAAACTAAAAGGGGTATGTGGTAATTTATCATTTGTAATATTCAAAGTAAGTGTTGAAAGCACAAGTAATAAAAAATTATTGAATAAGACAATGGAACTTATGTCAAGTAGCTTAAAGTGAAAAATCTAGTTTAAAATAAATTGAGTCCTTATGAAGTATCACGTGTATCTATATCTATATATGATAAATAATGTTACTTTACATTGACCGGTAAAGTTGCTGACCACTTTACATGTACTTATCCATATTAGTAAATATTTAATCTTTTTATTGTTAATAAAAGGCCACTAGACTTACTATCTAGTGTTATATATTAATAAAAAGTAAAAATCAATAAATATATCATAACACTTTAATTCAAACAAAGAATTAAAAGATCCGTCAATCTTCAAATTCTTGCATTCTTAATGTATGTAATTATGAGTTCTCAATAGAAATAGTCTTAATGTAAGAATAATTTTGATTTGATTTGATTTATTCCTTCTCATTGCTGCAAAATAAAGGAAATAAATGTAACGACCTGTTCCCGTCGTTATAGAAAAGCCAAAGGAGAAAGTTTTTGGGCACGAAAACTTTTTGGTAGTAACTTGAGAATTCCTAACCTAGTTAAAATTTGGATGAAATCAGAGTCAGTTCGGTATAGGAGAATCTGGTAATTAATGATAGATCTAATTATGAATTTGATCACACGAGTATATAGCTAAGATGTTAAGGAACCCTTATGACTTTATGGAAACGAATTCGGGCGTATAGACCTCCCGAAATAGACCTTAGCGTGAACGGGTAGTTTTTGACTCTCATGGGTTGAAGGTGCATTGTGAAAAGGTGGTTTGGAACTCAACTTTCGACTCTATGTTTCTTTGCAAGCTGCCATGGCGGGGCCGCTGTGGCGGGTTGTGTCCCGCTACTGTGGACCAGTCGCAACTTAAGTCAGAATTAAATTCCAAAATCATCGTTATTCTGCAAACATCATTCTTAAGAGATAGGAGACGACCCCAGGAAATTTCTTGACAACTTTGCACTACTTTAGGTGCAAAAGGTAAGGTTCTTACTCCCCTAGTCTATTATTCGATCCGTAGAACTTAGATTCTTTGTTATTAATCATTGGGGAGGGTTTTTAGACTGAATTGATTAGTGGGAAAAATCCCTAGATACACCTTAGGATCATGGGTTTGGTCTTGGGTTATTAGGTTTCTTATAATTCGGGTAAACTAGACCTTAATTATTGATCCTTGCGTTATATTACTTGTTGGTAGACCTAGAACCAACGGAAAGAATCCAGAAAGGGAAGAATCAAGTTTCTTAGGAGGATTCAAGCTTGGTTTTGAGGTAAGTGATGATTTGATTTCATGTATGTGTGATGTATGTTAGTGTTTGCTTCATTGTAATGCATGTGAGTATGCGAATGTTGCACAATAGATCACATCTAATGCCAGTGAGTATGAATGAATGATTATAAGCCATGAATCAACACTTGATTGTATGATTATTAGAATGTACATTGTGATTGTGCTTGTGGCATGTTGAATGGATCGGGTTTCACGTTCCGACACACTAACTGCGATTGGGTGTCACGTACTGACATACATATTGGAAGGGGTGTCACGTTTTGACACACTAACTTGGATAGGGTCTCACGATCCGGTACACTAACAATTTGTTTATGGGTTCCATGAGAGGACCATTGACTTATCATATATATATATTATTGAGAATGTGGAATGGTACATTACTTCTAAAAAGATAATTGATATTGTATATGTTCGGTATATACGTGTTTACTATGATGTGACTGCTTATATATGTTTCAGTTACTGGACTAGCCGTGTGATCCTAGCAGTACACTGTGGTTGTGTACTGATACTGCACTTGCTCTTTGTTTGTGGAGTACAGGGCATCTTTAGGCGGCTACCGACTGACCTCGTTTAGGAGATTAGTGAGCAAGATCAGATTCAAGGGTGAGCCAATTCTTTTAGGCTGCCACGGGTCCTCTATGTGTTAGTCCACTGTTTTCGGACTCACTTTCTATTTATGCTTATTCATATGTTTAGTTTGGGTTGTACCCATTTTCCTTAGACTTGTTGAACTTTAGATGTTTTGGTATATTGACTTTCAATTTCTAAGGGTGTTTTCCACAATGTTTTAGTGATTATTCGTTAGACTTTCGGATTTTATGGGAACTCCACATTATTTCTGCATTTAAACCTGCTTCCGAATCGTTAAATGAATAGTTTTTGGGTTAGCTGATTAGTATTAATGGTTCTCCCACCGGAGGGTTAGTATGGGTGCTAATTACGACGGTCTGGGTCGTGGCAATATATCAATTCGTTGAATACGAGTATGTAATATAGTTGAATAACGAATAACTGAACTAAAAGTTTGAAGGTAATTGAACTGAAATATAGTATAAATCATGATGAAATATTATTTAAGCTCTTACCGTAAGGATGCAAGAATAGTGAATATTAAACAGAAATATATATATTAAATTAGTTTAGAGTTTTTCTAACCGACGACCATCACTATGAGCCACGTGATGATACATCGTCTCACCGATACCACCAGAACTATCCTATACCATGCAAGGGTATAGAACAAATTCAACTCATGGATCTACTATAAGGTTTGTTCAAAGGCAGTGAGGAGTCGGCCAAAACTTAGTGTGATCCTTACCTATGCTGGCTATGTGGTTTATAGGGAATGTGAGGTGTTTGAAATATTTCCCATATCGGTGCTCAATACTATTCCAAAAATATCTAATTCAATGCTCAAGTAACAATTCTCTCTCTACGTTGTGATAAGTTCTTGAAAGGGCCTCTTAAAGAGGTAACTGCTCAAGTAAAAATACTCTCTCTAGATTTTTCGATGTGTAAAGTTTTGTGTGTATATTTCTTTTACATATAGAAATTATTAATGAAAGAAACATGTTACGAAAGTAATATAAATTGTTCAACATATAGATATCTACAGATAAAAAGAAGAAGCGACACTGAAAAAAGTTAGTAACTACACAAATAAATGAAAAAAAAATAATGAAAAAGAAATATGGATGAGTTTCACTAAAGTGATTTCAAGTCGCAAAGTTAGATAGATGATTTTATGAAAATCAATTATATAGTAAAATTGAAATTCATACTCTTTTGGATGGTTATTATGTATTATTTCATAATGCATCATATAATGTTCAAACATCATATGGTTATGTAACATCTCGCACCTAGACACGACTAGAAAAAGTTTAAAATATAAAGATAATAATTTTTTGAAAGCATGTGGAAATTTGGAAATTTGTCCAAGTTAAGAAAGTAAGTTTGGCCATTTTCAAACAACCATAACTCCTATCTCAGGATGAGTTAGGAGTAGTTCTTGATATGGTTGGGAAGATCTTTCCAATGCCGCCAAGTTTGCGCGATTTCGACAACGTATGCGTGAGTTATGCCTTTCGGAAGTTGGGCTGTTGGATTGTGGAAAGTCTAAATCAGGATTTAAGGAAGGGCAAACTAGTCTTTTCTCTAATTAATTTCCTAATTCGATTTTAGGGATTTATTGGGGTAAAAACAGAACTTAATTCAATTTTGGGGAAATTAGAATACGCTTAGGGCTTGGAGAAAAGAGAAAAGAAGAAAGAAAGGGAGAAAAGCCAAGATTTCGCCAAGAACGTCAAGCGTTTGAAGTGGAATTCGTCAGGGTGATCCCTATTGAGGTATGTGAGGTCTTTTAGTGATGGGTTAGTTCACCCACACACCAACTTGTTTCAATTCAGCGATTTTGGGTTGTTTACATGTTAAAAACTGAAGTTCTTCAAGGACATCGTTAAGTTTTTGATTGGTTGTGTTGTTGAAGTTTCTTGTTGATTTAGTCAAGTTTCCGGGCTATTTTTCGAGTTAGATTGGTTATGTAGTGAGAGTACAATTGATCCTAAGTGTTTGGGGAATGAACTAGGGAAGATTGGAGGGTTTAGTGATGAAAAACGGAGAAGAAAAATCGAGCACACCTAGGTAACGGGGCTGGGGCTCCGCGCCAGCCAGCACTCCAAAGAAGCCTCTGAAGTTTTGGCCTTGGGGGCCGCGCCAGCTAGCGCGCCCCACAGACTTCTCTGAAGTTTGGGGCCTGGCGCCCCATGCCTCTCTGAGCGCCAAGGACGCCAACGTTCCCCATTCTTCCGCCATCTTTACGTACTAGTTTCTAACTGATATACCTATATTTCCTAGTCAATTGCAACACTCTAAAGTACATCTCAACATCATAAAATCATCCATAAACATGAGATCATGAACCTTGAATCCATAATTCAATTCAAGGAAAGTTAAGATCAAAGTCAAAGAAGTTAAGAGTCAAGTCTAGAAGTTAAGAAGCAAGTCAAAACAAAGTTTAATAAACTTTTCAAGAATTTTTAACAAACATTTTAACTTCATTTTTAGGCTCAAGTATCAAGTTAAGCAAATAGTAAAGAGTTGAGTTCATTTCTCAAAAAGCTATATGGTGACTAAGTATTCCCAAAGAGTTTATAAATGTTTTCACATGATTTGAGCAAGAAAGGGAACATCGATTCCAAGAGAGCTTTTAAGCTAAGTTTTGAGTAATTATCTCAATTCAAAGAAAGAGTTTTGATTTTACAAACATATGAGCTAAGTATATTTTGGGAGTAGTATTGAGCACCGATATGGGGATGCGAGTTCTTATTAACTCAAGTCTCCATAAACCATGTAGCCATCATGGGTAGTAAATGATCATACTTTTTAGATGACTCCTGAAGATGCTTTTAGCATAGACTAGTGGATCCACTAAGTTAAGCGTTCTATATGACGGCAAAGTATAGGACAGTTCTGGCAGCATGGGCAAGACGTTGTATCACCACTTAGACTCATACTGGTGGTTGTCGTTTAGAGAATCTCCCACAAAAATTATATTACTGTTATATTTAAGTAAGGTTGAGTTTGTTATTGCTTTATCTTTAACGAACTAAGTTGTTTACACTGTTTTAGAAGCTTTATATATATTGCATATGTCTTATTGATTTATATTGAGTTCAGTTGTTCACGAGTTCAACATAGGCAAGGTAAGTGTTCCTTTGTACTCCTTTCAAGCTTAAGTTGTTGTTTAGCTTTCCAACTCGCATACTCGTAGATTCAATGTACTGATGCCAGTTGTCCTGCATCTTATTATGATGCAGACACAAGTAACCAGGATTAGCATCCAACACGTTGCTGATCCAGTTGAGCACTCCTGAGTCAGTGGTGAGCCTCCTTGCATTCCGGAGGACTCTGTTATTTCGCTTTCCTAGTTTTGCTTTATTAGGATGTTGTGGGGTCTGTCCCAACATCCATCTCAGTATTCTAGAGGCTTCATAGACAGTCAGACGATTAGTATTGAGTCTCTCATCTATGTATTTACAGATACTTTGTTTTGAGACATAAGTTTCCATTTTGGCTAAGATGTTATTATTTAAACTATTGTATTGAGTTTATTCTATTGAGTTAAGTCTTCCGTTGAGTTAAGTAAGCCAGGCCTAGGGTCCGCTTGGGGCTAGCAATAGTCTCCGAGTGCCGGCCACATCCAGGGTGTAGGCTCGGGGCGTGACAAACTTGGTATCAGAGCACAGAGTTCAAGAGTCCTAAGGAGTCTATGAAGCCATGTCTGTAGAGTCCTAGTTATCGGTGTGAAACGCGCCACATCTATAATTAGGAAGCTACATTATTTAGGAAATTCTTCACTTCTTTCATATCCATCTTGTGCGTTAGAGTTTATTTCTAAAAGTTTCCCTCTAATCCGTGCTTGTGCCTGTTACGGATAACCATGCCTCCACGAAGAGCAGCACGAGGTCGTCCAGCTAGGAGAAATATTGAACCACAAGAGTAAGGGGTACCTAATGCACCAAACGTGCAACCTCATGGTGAGGTCACTAATGTTGAATTCTGTGAGGCTATCCGGATGCTGAGCCAAGCTATGACTAACCAGGTTGGGCAGCCAAGAGGACCAAGACAAGATGAGGCTGACACTTCGAGGATTCACAAATTCTTCAGAATGAATCCTCCTAGTTTCACTGGTTCGTTAACTACTGAGGATCTGAAATTTTTTATTGAGGAGCTGAAGAAGGTATTTGATGTGATGCATATGGCAGATACTGAGTGAGTTGAACTAGTTGCATATCAACTGAAGGATATTGCTAGAATATGGTTCAATCAGTGGAAAGGAGGTAGACCTGAGAATGCACCACCTGTTAGTTGGGCTTGTTTCGAGGAAGCCTTCTTGGGGTGTTTCTTTCCTCGAGAATTGAAGGAGGCTAAGGTACGAGAATTTCTTACACTAAAACAGGATTCCTTGAGTGTGCATGAGTATGGGTTGATGTTCACCCAACTGTCTTTCTATGCTCTTGAAATGGTTAAGGACATGAGGAGCAGAATGAGCTTTTTTATTGCTGGCTTGGGTTGTCTGTCAAGCAAAGAGGGAAGAGAAGCGATGTTGATAGGTGACATGGACATATCAAGGTTGATGGTTTATGTGTAATAGGTTGAGGAAGAGAAGCTGAGATACAGGGAAGAGTTCAAAAGTAAGAAATCGAAGACAGGGAATGAGTCTAGGCAGCAGAAAGGCAATGTGAATCGTTCATCCTTTCAGCAGAAGCAAAAGGGGGCTACTCTATCATCTGCTAGTGCACCTGCATCTCGAAACAAAGGCGAATATTATGGTCAGAATTCACAGAACTTCAGATCTAAACTAGTGCAGTCCCAGGCTTGTGTGGCACAAGGAGGTAGTTGGGCTCCTGCATGTGCTAAGTGTGGGAGAACCCACCCAGGTAAATGTCGTGATGGCTTGATAGGTTGTTTCAAGTGTGGACAAGAGGGACACTTCTTGAAAGAGTGTCCTAAGAATAATCAAGGTAGTGGAAATCCATGCAATAGAGCCCAGTCTTCATCAGTTGCTCCACCAGACAGGGCTGCACCTAGAGGAGCTACTTCTGGTACTGGCAGAGGAGCAAACCGCCTTTATGCAATCACCAGTTGCCAAGAGCAAGAGAACTCTCCAGATGTTGTCACTAGTATGATCAAAGTCTTTGCTTTTGATGTTTATGCTTTGCTAGACCCAGGAGCAACTTTATCTTTTGTGACCCTTTATGTTGCAAATAATTTTGATGTTATCCCTGAGAAACTTCGTGAACCTTTCTGTGTTTCTACACCTGTTAGAGAGTCTATTCTAGCTGAGCGAGTTTATCGTGATTGTGTCATTTCCATCAATCACAAAGACACCATGGCTGATTTAGTTGATTTAGACATGGTAGATTTCAATGTCATTCTAGGTATGGACTAACTTCATGCCTGTTATGCATCAATAGATTGTAGAACTCGAGTTGTCAAGTTTCAGATTCCTAATGAGTCAGTCATAGAGTGGAGTAGTAGTTCAGTTGTGCCTAAGGGTCATTTCATTTCGCACCTTAAGGTGAGAAAGTTAGTTTCGAAGGGTTGTATATATCACTTAGTTCGAGTTAATGACTCAAGTGTTCAGGTACCTCTCATTCAATTAGTTCCTATAGTAAGAGAGTTTCTAGAAGTCTTTCGTGATGATCTACCCGGAGTCCCTCCTGAGAGAGAAATAGAGTTTGGTATAGACATCATTCCAGATATTCGTCATATCTCTATTCTGCCATACAGAATGGAACCAGCAAGTTGAAAGAGCAATTGAAAGATCTCCTAGATAAAGGTTTCATTCGACCAAGTGTCTCACCTTGGGGCGCTCCGGTCTTGTTTGTGATAAAGAAAGATAGTTCCCTTAGGATGTGTATAGATTACCGTCAATTAAATAAGGTTACCATCAAGACTAAGTATCCTCTTCCAAGGATAGATGATTTATTTGATCAACTTCAGCGTGCCACCTATTTTTCGAAAATTGATCTCAGATCAGGCTACCATCAGTTGAAAGTTAGGGAATGTGACATTCCACAGACAACATTCAGGACTAGATATGGTCATTAAGAATTCTTGGTCATGTCCTTTGGTTTGACCAATACACCAGCAGCGTTTATAGATCTTATGGACAGAGTCTTCAAACCTTATTTAGATATGTTTGTCATCGTCTTCATTGATGACATACTAATCTATTCAAGGAATGAAGAAGATCATGCTAGTCATCTTAGAATAGTTCTTCAGACCTTGAAAGATAAGGAGTTGTATGCCAAGTTCTCTAAGTGTGAGTTTTGGCTTGAGTCTGTGGCATTCTTGGGCCATATTATTTTCGGTGATGGTATTAGAGTTGATACTCAGAAAATTGAGGCAGTGCAGAATTATCCTAGACCCACATCTCCAACTGATATTAGGAGTTTCTTGGGTTTGGCTGGCTATTATAGGAGATTTGTTGAGGGTTTCTCGTCCATTTCGTCTCCTTTGACGAAGTTGACTCAGAAAACAGTGAAATTTCAATGGTCTGGAGATTGTGAGAAAAGCTTTCAGGAATTGAAGAAGATGTTGACTAGTGCCCCAGTTTTGACCTTACCAGAGGGTACTCAAGGTTTTGTGGTGTATTGTGATGCATCCAGAGTTGGTTTGGGTTGTGTGTTAATGCAAAATGGCAAGGTGATAGCTTATGCCTCCAGACAATTGAAGGTTCATGAGAAGAATTATCCAACCCATGACTTAGAGTTGGCTGCTGTAGTATTCGCCTTGAAGATTTGGCGACCCTACTTGTATGGTGGTCATGTTGATATATTCACTGATCAGAAGAGCTTGCAATATGTGTTCACTCAGAAGGATCTCAATCTCAGACAGAGGAGGTGGTTGAAATTACTCAAGGATTATGACATGAGTATTCTTTACCACCCAGGTAAGGCTAATGTTGTTGCTGATGCTTTAAGAAGGTTATCTATGGGTAGTATCACCCATGTTGAGGAAGAAAAGAGAAAGTTAGCCAAAGATGTGCACAGACTTGCACACCTGGGAGTCAGACTTATGGATTCCACAGAAGGAGGAATAGTGGTGACGAAAGGGGCTGAATCATCACTAGTGTTAGAAGTGAAGGAAAAGCAAGACCAAGACCCCATTTTGCTCGACTTGAAGGCAAATGTTCAAAAGCAAAGAGTATTAGTTTTTGAACAAGGGGGAGATGGTGTATTGAGATATCAAGGTAGATTGTGTGTACCAATGGTGGATGAACTCTAAGAGAGGATCATGGAGAAAGCTCATAGCTCCAGATATTTCATTCATCCGGGTTCCACAAATATGTATCGCGATTTGAGAGAGGTATATTGGTGGAATGGTATGAAGAAAGATATTGCAGAGGTTGTTGCCAAATGTCTAAATTGCCAGCAAGTGAAAGTTGAACACCAAAGGCTTGGTGGTTTGGCGCAGAATATAAAACTTTCCGAATGGAAGTGGGAGATGATTAATATTGACTTCATCATAGGTTTTCCAAGGTCTCCCAGACAACATTATTCTATTTGGGTGAGTGTCGATAGAATGACAAAATCAGCCCATTTGCTACCGATAAAGACTACTCACTAAGTAGAAGATTATGCTAAACTATATATTCAGGAGGTGGTAAGACTCCATGGAGTCCCAGTCACCATAATTTCAGATAAAGGTGCAGAATTTACTGCACAATTTTGGAAATCTTTTCAGAAAGGTTTGGGTTTGAAGGTGAATTTAAGTACTGCCTTTCATCCTCAGATAGATGGGCAAGCAGAGCGCATCATTCAGACATTAGAAAACATGTTGAGGGCTTGTGTGATTGATTTCAAGGGAAATTGGGACGATCACCTACCTCTCATACAGTTTGCCTACAACAACAGTAATCATTCTAGTATCTAGATGGCTCCTTATGAAGCTCTTTATGGGAGAAGATGCAGATCTTCTATTGGATGGTTTGAAGTTGGTGAAGTAGGGTTGATAGGACTAGAATTAGTTAATCAGGCTATGGAGAAAGTGAAAGTAACTCAAAAGAGATTGAAAACAGCACAGAGTCGTCAGAAATCCTACACTGATGTTAGGAGAATCGTGTTAGATTTCGAAGTAGATGATTGAATATATTTGAAAGTTTCACCCATGAAGGGTGTTATGAGGTTTGGTAAGAAGAGGAAGCTTAGTCCCCGGTATATTGGACCTTATCGCATAGCCAAGATGATTGGCAGTGTAGCTTACGAGTTGGAGCTACCACAGGAATTAGTGGCGGTTCATCTGGTATTTCACATCTCTATGTTGAAGAAGTACATCAGAGATCCTTCATTGATAGTGCAAACTGAAAATGTTGAGGTTAAGGATAGTTTATCTTATGAGGAGATTTCGGTCCAGATTTTAGATCGCCAAGTTCGCAAGTTGAGAACAAAGGAGGTCGCATCAGTCAAAGTCCTCTGGAGGAACCACTTTACTAAAGAAGCTACTTGGGAAGCTGAAGAGGATATGAAGAAGAGATATCGACATCTCTTTGAATCCGGAGAAAATTCAGATCAAGGTACTAATCCTCTTCTTAGTACTAGCTAAATTATGAGTATGCATGTTGTTACTTGCTTTTGCTTGTTGAGTGTTGAACTTGATGTTGCTACCCTTAGCTTAGTGAAATAAAGCTCATTCGAGGAAGAATGTTCCCAAGGGGGAGATATTGTAACATCTCGCACCTAGAAATGACAAGAAAGAGTTTAAAATCTGAAAATAATCATACTTGGAAAGCATGTGGAAATCTGGAAATTTTTGTCCAAGTTAAGAAAGTGAGTTTTGATCATTTTCAAATGACCATAACTCCTATCTCAAGATGAGTTAGGAGTATTTATTTATATGGTTAGGAAGCTCTTGGAGATATCTTTCCAACGCCGTCAAGTTTGCACGATTTCGACAACGTATGAGTGAGTTATGCCTTTTGGAAGTTGGGCTGTTGGATTGAGGAAAGTCCAAATCCGGATTTAAGGAAGGGCAAACTAGCCTTATATATAATTAATTTCCTAATTCATTTTTAGGGATTTATTGGGGTAAAAACAGAACTTAATTCAGTTTTGGAAAAATTAGAATACGCTTAGGGCTTGAAGAAAAGAGAAAAGAGGAAAAAAAGGGAGAAAAGCCAAGATTTTGCCAAGAACGTTAAGCGTTTGAAGTGGAATTCATTGGGAGTGATCCCTATTAAGGTATGTGAGATCTTTTAGTGATGGGCTAGTTCACCCACACACCAACTTGTTTCAATTCAGCAATTTTGAGTTGTTTACATGTTATAAAGTGAAGTTCTTGAAGGACATCGTTAAGTACTTGATTGGTTGTGTTGTTGAAGTTTCTTGTTGATTTGGTTCATGTTCTCGGGCTGTTTTTCAAGTTAGATTGGTTGTGTATTGAGGGTACAATTGATCCTAAGTGTTTGGGGAATGAACTAGGGAAGATTGGAGAGTTTAGAGATGAAAAACGGAGAAGAAAAATGGAGCACACCCGGGTAACGGGGCTGGGGCGTCGCTCCAGCCAGCGCGACCCACAGACTTCTCTAAAGTTTGGGGCACCAAGGACACCAGCGCACCCCATTCTCCCCCCAACTTTTCGTTCTAGTTTCTAACTGATGTACCTATGTTTCCTAGTCAATTCCAACACTCTAAAGTACATCTAAACATCATAAAATCATCCATAAACATGAGATCGTGAACCTTGAATCCATAATTCAATTCAAGGAAAGTTAAGATCAAAATCAAAGAAGTTAAGAGTCAAGTCTATAAGTTAAGAAGCGTGTCAAAGCAAAGTTTCATAACGTTTTCAGGAGTCTTTAACAAACGTTTTAACTTCGTTTTTAGGCTCAAGTGTCAAGTTAATTAAATAGTAAAAAGTGGAGTTCATTTCTCAAAGAGCTATAAGGGGACTAAGTATTCCCTAAGAGTTTATAAATGTTTTCACATTTGAGCAAGAAAGGGAACATCGATTCCAAGAGATCTTTTAAGCTAAGTTTTTAGTAATTATCTCAATTCAAAGAAAAAGTTTTGTTTTTACAAACATATGAGCTAAGCATATTTTGGGAGTAGTATTGAGCACCGATATGGGGATGCGAGTTCTTATTAACTCAAGTCTCCATAAACCATGTAGCCATCATGGGTAGTAAAGGATCATACTTTTTAGATTACTGCTTAAGATGTTTTTAGCATAGACTAGTGGATCCACTAAGTTAAGCGTTCTATATGACGGCAAAGTATAGGAGCGTTTTGGCAGCGTGGGCAAGACGTTGTATCACCACTTAGGCTCATAGTGGTGGTTGTCGGTTAGAGAATCCCCCACAAAAGTTATATTACTTTATATTTAAGTAAAGTTGAGTTTGTTATTGCTTTATCTTTAACGAATTAAGTTGTTTACATTTTTTTTACAACCTTTATATATATTGCATGTGTCTTATTGATTTATATTGAGTTCAGTTGTTCACGAGTTCAACAAAGCCTAGGTAAGTGTTCCTTTGTACTCCTTTCAAGCTTAAGTTGTTGTTTAGCTTTCCAACTCACATACTCGTACATTCAATGTACTGTTGCAAGTTGGCCTGCATCTTATTATGATGCAGACACATGTAACCAGGATCAACATCCACCATGCCGTTGATCCAATTGAGCACTCCAGAGTCAGTGGTGAGCCTCCTTGCATTCCGAAGGACTCTGTTATTTCGCTTTCCTAGTTTTGCTTTATTCGGATGTTGGGGGGGTCGTCCCAACATCCATCTCAGTATTATAGAGGCTTCATAGACAGTCAGACAATTAGTATTGAGTCTCTCATCTATGTATTTGGAGAAACTTTGTTTTGAGATATACGTTGCCATTTTGGCTAAGATGTTATCATTTAAACTATTGCATTGAGTTTATTCTATTGAGTTAAGTCTTCCGCTGAGTTAAGTAAGCCAAGCCAAGGGTCCGCTTGGGGCCAGCAATGGACTCCGAGTGACGCCCACGTCTAGGGAGTAGGCTTGGGGAGTGACAGGTTATTGGATAATAAAAAAAGAGACACAAAATTTGTTGTATCATATTAAGAATTTAAAATGAATTACAAAGTGCTCGAGAATATTCTAAAGTTTTTTATACAAGTTAAATTGCATTAGGATTTTCTATTACTATGTTCTTTCACTTGTCATATGTTACAAGTATATTTTACGAATTTAGCAAAGCTCTAGAACACACACAACTAACTTAAAATTTTAAATAGAGGTGCTTAAATTTTTTTTTGTTTGTTAAAATATGAGTTAGACAGTAAGTATTTTCATATTGTTAATAATAGTGGAATGTCTTTATTAAGAATGACTTTATTAGGAAATATACATATTGGAACAAGAGCAAATTTAGAAAATATACGAACACAATAAAAATAAAATTACCTCAGAAATTATCATCAATTTACATATTAACTTATGTTACAAAAGAATGACACAATAAATTTTTTTCAATAATCCAATAACATAAATCTAACTAAAAAATATGCCGTTTGTAGTTACTATCTTTACACGTTGACTAACAATACAATGAACCTAAAAGAGAAATTTAATTAATATGAAATGAGTTTTGTTCAAATCTACCAAATAAGGAAACATCATAAATATTTTTACTTTTTTGTCATTTGAGTTCATTTTCAACTGATACTATGATGATTTTATCGCTATAAATACATCTTTAGAAGATAAACACAACATCACATTTTCTTACATTCTCAAAACAAAAGCATTGCCATGAGAAGACCTAATAATGGCCGAAGAAGAGTTGAAATGGCGAGAATGCAAAATCAAAGCAATTTACAAGTAACATTCTCAAAGAGACGCGATGGAGTCGTTAAAAAGGCAACTTAGCTCTCCACTTTGTTTGGTGCTGATGTTGTCGTTGTAGTTTTTTCTCCTAGAAATAAACCATATTCATGTCGACACCCTTCCGTTAAGTCTATTATGAATAGATTTTTTGGAGAAAATCCTCCGACTGAAATTGATGCTCCTAACACCATCGTTATTGCTAATCAAAATGCAAATACTGATGAGATCAATAGGAACCTAAACAGATTGGAGATTTCACTCGGAAGAGAAAAATAATATGGAGAAGCATTTCAAGCATCAAGGAAAGAACCTCCAATAGAAAAACTTAGTTCCTTTGACCTTAAAAATCTGTGCAAGGCCTTGGAAGCTGCAGATGAAGAAATTGAAAGAGTAGTGAGCATAAAAAAGGAGCGTGGCTTTGAATTTCCATATCAAACCATTGGAAGTGCATTTGCTCCTCTAAGATTTATAGAACATTCTTTGTCTGATTTCGATAAAAGGCCATCTGAATCCAATGAATAGAATTTTCTTTCTTTAATTAAACTCCAATCACTTAATTTGATACTTATAGAGTTAAGTTTGTCATATTAATGTTTATGTTTATTCTATCTTTGGTTTTAATTTATCTTCCAGTATGTTTATCATGGAATGAAATGTGTTTTAATTTAGTACTTTCTTCATTTCAATTTCTTTTCTTGTTTTTTTTTTCGTCCTTCTAAAAAGGAATGTCTTTTTCTCCATTTTGCTAACAATTAATTTTTAATTTTCGCTTTCCATGTTTAAGAACATAAGGATAAACAAAACCTTGATGCATTTTACATATCTTCAATTTAAGATTAAAATATTCAAAAATCTTATTTATTTTCATTAATTATGTCCCAAGAAAAAATTAGATGAATAAATTAAACTGAAAGGAGTATGTGGTAATTTATCATTTGTAATATTCAAAGTATGTGTTGAAAGCACAAGTAGTAAAACATTATTGAAAAAGACAATGGAGCTAATGTCAAGTAGCTTAAAGTGCAAAAGCTAGTTTAAAATAAATTGAGTCCTAATGAAGTATCACGTGTATATCTATATATGATAAATAATGTTACTTTATATCGACCGGTAAAGTTGTTAACCACTTTACATGTACTTATTCATATTGGTAAGTATTTAATTTTTTTTGTTAATAAAAGGCTACTAGACTTACTATCTAGTGTTATATATTGATAAAAAATAAAAATCAATAAATATATCATAACACTTTAATTCAAACAAAGAATTAAAAGATCCGTGAATCTTCAAATTCTTGCATTCTTAATGTATGTATTTACGAGTTCTCAATAGAAATAGTCTTAATGTAAGAATAATTTAGATTTGATTAGATTTATTCCTTCTCATTGATGGAAAATAAAGGAAATATATGTAACGACCTGCTCCCGTTGTTAAAGAAAAGCCAACGGAGAAAAATTTTGGGCACGAAAACTTTTTAGTAGTAACTTGAGAATTCCTAACCTTGTTAAAATTTGGACAAAATAGGAGTCAATGAGGTATAGTGGAATCTGATAATGAATGAGAGATTTAATTATAAATTTGATCACAAGAGTATATAGATAAGACGTTAAGGAACCCTTACGACTTTACGGAAACGAATTCGGGAGAAAAGACCTCCCGAAACAGACCTTAGCGTGAACGAGTAGTTTCTGACTCTCATGGGTTGAAGATGTGTTGTGTAATAGGGGTTTGGAACTCAACTTTCGACTCTCTATTTCCTTGCAAGCTGCCAGGGTCAAGCCGCTGTGGAGAGTTGTTTCCCGCTACTGTGAGCCAGTAGAAACTTAAGTCATAATTAAACTCCAAAAACATCATTATTCTGCAAACATCGTTCTTAAGAGATAGGAGATGACCCCAGGCAATTTCTTGACAACTTTCCACTACTTTAAATGCAAAAGGTAGGGTTCTTACTCCCCAAATCCATTATTCGATCCGTAGAACTTAGATTCTTGGTTATTAATCATTGGGGAGGGTTTTTGGACTGAATTGGTTGGTGGAAAAAAGCCCTAGCAGCACCTTAGGATCATGGGTTTGGTCTTGGTTTATTGGGTTGGTTATAATCCGGGTAAACTAGACCTTAATTATTGATCCTTGCGTTATATTAATTGTTTGTAGACCTAGAACCAACGGAAAGAATCCAGAAAGGGAAGAATCAAGTTTCTTAGGAGGATTCAAGTTTGGTTTCGAAGAAAGTGATGATTTGATTTCATGTATGTGTGATGTATGTTAGTAGTTTCTTCATTGTATTGCATGTGAGTATGCGAATGTTGCACAATAGATCACATCTAATGCCAATGAGTATGAATGAATGATTATAAGCCATGAATCAACACTTGATTGTATGATTATGGGAATGTACATTGTGATTGTGATTGTGGCATGTTGAATGGATCGGGTTTCACGTTCTGACACACTAATTGGGATCGGATGTGAAGTACCGACATACATATTAGAAGGGGTGTCACGTTTTGACACACTAACTTGTATAGGGTGTCACGATCCGGCACACTAACAGTTTGTGTATGGGTTCCATGACAGGACCATTTACTTGTCATATATTTGTATTATTGAGAATGTGGAATGGTACATTAATCCTAAAAAGATAACTGATAGTGTATATGTTCGATACATGCGTGTTTACTATGATGTGACTGCTTATATATTTTTTTAGTTACTGAAATAGCCGTGTGATCCTACCAGTACACTGTGGTTGTGTACTATTACTGTACTTGCTCTTTGTTTGTTGAGTACAGGGAATCTTCAGGCGGCTACTGACAGACCTCGTTTAGGAGATTGGTGAGCAAGATTGGATTCAAGGGTAAGCCAATTCTCTCAGGCTGCCATGGGTCCTCTATGTGTTAGTCCACTCTTTTCGGACTCGAACTTTCTAGTTAGACTTACTCATATGTTTAATTTGGGTTGTACCCATTTTCCTTTGACTTGTTAAACTTTAGATGTTTTGGTACATTGACTTACAGTTTCTAGGGGTGTTTTCCTCAATGTTTTAGTAATGATTCGTTAGACTTTCAGAGTTTATGGGAACTCCACATTATTTTCTGCATTTAAACCTGCTTCTGAATCGTTAAATGATTAGTTTTTGGGTTAGCTGATTAGTATTAATGGTTCTACCACCAGAGGGTTAGCGCGGTTGTTAATCACGATTGTCTGGGTCGTGGCAAGATATCAATTCATTGAATATACGAGTGTGTAATATAATTGAATAACGAATAACTGAACTAAAAGTTTGAAGGTGATTCAACTGAAATATAGTATAAATCATGATGAAATATGATTTAAGCTCTTACCGTAAGGATACAAGAATAGTAAATCCTAAACAGAAATATATATATATATATATATATTAAATTAGTGTAGAGTTTCTCTAACCGACGACCATCTATGAGCCTCGTGATGATATATCGTCTCACACTTACAACCAGAACTATCCTATACCATTCAAGGGTATAGAACAAATTCAACTCATGGATCAACTATAAGGTTTGTTCAAAGGCAGTGAGGAGTCGCCCAAAAGTCAGTGTGATCCTTACCTACGCTGGCTACGTGGTTTATGGGGAATGTGAGGTGTTTGAAATCTTCCCCATATCGCTGCTCAATACTACTCCAAAAATATCTAATTCAATGCTCAAGTAACAATTCTCTCTCTATGTTGTGATAAGTTCTTGAAATGGCCTCTTAAATAGGTAACTGCTCAAGTAAAAATACTCTCTCTAGATTTTTCGATGTGTAAAGTTTTGTGTGTATATTTCTTTTACTTGTAGAAATTATTAATGAAAGAAACATGTTACGAAAGTAATATAAATTGTTCAACATATAGATATCTACAGATAAAAAGAAGAAGCGTCACTGAAAAAAGTTAGTAACTACACAAATAAATGACAAAACAATAATGAAAAAGAGATATGGATGAGTTTCACTCAAGTGATTTCAAGTCGCAAAGTTAGATTGATGATATTATGAAAATTAAGTATATAGAAAAATTGAAATTTATACTCTTTTGGATGGTTATTATGTATTATTTCATAAT
>JAJOOH010071855.1:0-70285 GCA_029582605.1 Solanum gracilifrons
TTAAATTACCAAAAAAAAAAAAAAAAAAAAACTCTCTACTCTAAAAGAAAAGAAATAAAACAAAAGTCTTGTGAAATCTAAGAGGGCTCTCTAATCGGTCTTGCTGTGTTCGGGTCTAATAGTGCATAAAATTTGTCTTCATTGCCGATAAATATTTCTTCTTCAACTGGTTAGTTGTTCCTCCATTAGTTTAATCTTCATTCTATATTATTTTTGAATGTCATTGTGTGTTTGAATAAATGAAAGGAAGCATCCAAGTTAGTTATCTTCTCCCTTTTCATATGTTGTGATGTATGCGCGTGATGTCATATTCGGTGTTTGCTATTTATTTGAGTAATTCGATGCTTGAGTTAATATGAGTATATCTTTTGCCCGTTTCTATTAAAATAAATAATGTTAAGAGCCCTTCTATCATTTTGTGTTAGGTTGCTTCTTTGTTAGCAGGGTTTAGTTCAAGTGATGAAGAGTCGCTTGAGATGGGTTTCCGGACAGGATTTAGTTTATCATTATAGTTGTATTGCGTCATTTATTTTTATTGGCTTGTAATATTTTGTATTACTCTAACGTTCTAACTCTATATATATGATAACTTGGGGATCGTCTAACGGGGGGAGGGGAGCACGTGCTAACTGTTCTATTAGCTTTATTTTATTATATGTGTGTGTTTGTTAGAGATAATATGCCTAGATGGTAGTATATCGAAATCTAATAAATAATCGGCCTAAAATCAACTATTTGCTTATGTATACCATGTCTTATTTTAAAGTTGATTGATTTGTAATAAATGATATTTAAGCATGTTTTTTTTTTTTTTTTTTTATAAATGTTAGATATTAATTAATTGGATTGAATTCTTAAAAAGAGTTTGATAATCTTTGGTATGTTAATAATCTAGATCTTAACTTTTATATGTTAATAACTTTTTCAGCATGCTAATGAATTTAAAAGAGTATTCTTGAATTTTTCTTAGTATTGATCTTGTCATAATTGTTAATGTGAGCTTTACTAATTAACTTCGGCATTATCACTTAGAAATTATGTGGCGATAGGACTTGACTAATAAAATTGATGCTATTTAATCAGTTCAAATAATTTCTTAGTAAATTTTAGAAGGACAATGAATATTTCTTTCCTTCCCTTGGTATTCGAACGAGAACGATTGAAATAATTTGTTAATGTTTTATATGTTATATGAAATTTAGAAATCATGCCTATAGGAGCTATAATTTTTTATCACTTAGAAATCATGTATATAGGTTTATAAATCCGATTTTCAGCATGTTAATTAATTGAATAGCATTTTGTTATAAACTTTTGCCACTGTTCAATGGCATAATTGTTTTCTGGCCATTTAGAATAAACATTGATAATTGACTATTGCTTTTCTGCCCATAAATTTCTATCTAAACTAATCTGCCCGGATAAAATCAGCTACTAATAATCTATTGCATATGCTACTTGCTACCCTAATTCAACTCCACTTTAAATATTAATCTCTGCATCATAATTTCGCCACTTAGAATCAGCTACCGATTAATTCATGCATCTAATAAACTGATTACTACTTAAAACAAATATTTGTATTAATAAGTTGACCTGCTGCTGCTCTAAAATATTATTTCCTATATCTGTGATATCCTTTGCCACCGTTAAAATCAGTTTACAACTAAAATCTACCTAATGTCATAACTAATTTCCCTTTCATTAATTAATTGTTATATTATTATGTTGCTTGCTGCTTGTTTTATATGTGCACACACTCGCATGCAACTTTTCACATTACTTGTGTTTGCTAGCATGTATATTAAAATTTAGAGGCCAATATGAGATCTTATGTGCTAAATGCTCATCCAAATTGTTTGACTTGGTGTATAGGTGGGCCTTTATATTTATTTTGTCTAATACCATCCCAACAAGTAGTCCAATGCCTCTTGGACCTTAAGGGGGAACGCTAGGCACCTCTTAGAGACGAAAGCATGCGGTGGTGGGGTAGGGATAGTTTAGGCCCTACGGATATGATGACATCGACTCAGGCTTAAAGAGACAAACCTTTGTTTTGTCTGTCCCTACACGGAGGCCTATATAAAAAATAAAGAAAAGTCGAGTGCTAATCCTAAAGTCCTTCAGAGTCTCCCTATCCTTGTATCCCTTTATGTGTTTATAATTATAATTATTTGGGGTAGCTTAAATAAAATAAAATTCTTGTTTGCTTATTTTTGGTTCAACCTCTGTCTTCTCGCTTATCTCTTTATTAATTGTTTATATTTATTTGTCATTATATTATCACCTAGTCTTGCATGATTAACTAATCAAATAAAAATAACTAAAGCGCCCTTAATTGCTTAATATTGTTATCACCTAGTTTTCGTATGCTTAATTAATTAAATAAATAATTGAAATGGCCTCAATTGTTTAATACTATTTATCACTTAGTAACCATGCTAATTAAATAAATAATAAATGAAGTGACTGTAAATGCTACTTGTAACCCCCACATAAAATTGCATGAGACACGGCCGGGACCCACATTTGTGGACCTCGAGGGATGCCTAACACCTTCCCCTCAATGTAACTTGAACCCTTACCCTGATCTCTGGTTCGTTGACCTTAGTTAGAAATAGCTAGGTTAGATAGGTGCCCTAACGCGCCTTAATTCGTTAGGTGGCGACTCTTCAATTGCCCCAAAGCCCAAAAGAGTTGTTAGGTCGTGCATTCCGAAAGGAAAACCCGTTTTGAGAAAAACGGGGCGCGACAGCTGGCATGCTAGAACTTTAGGCAAGCTAAATAGCCACTCAGCGGCTCACCCAGTGACCTTGGCGATCACCAGGACTGCCTTCGTTCAACTTCTTCAGACTTTTCTCTTATTTTTGTTATGTAATGTTCTTGCCTTGCTCCTTTAGCCTTCATTGCTACAAATCAACACTTTAACATTAGTTTAGAGCATAAATTAGGCATTGAGGACACTTAAACTATCTAAAAAAAGACCTAAACGAGTAGAAATCCAAGACTCATCAATACCCCAAATTAAACCTTTGTTTGTCCTCAAGTAAAACTCAAGATCAATTAGTTCAACAAGGATGTCTACAAAAATTGCTACTTATTGACTAAAAACAAATGCACACAAGAGGTTCAAACTACACATACAATATTCAATTATGTAGTCTAAGATTCTAATTGTGACTCACCATTATCAAATATACTCAAGCTCACAGTGCTTGCTTCAAATGCAAGATGCTCAACAAAAGTATTCAAATGCCCTCACAACAAGGATGATTCCATGCTCACACAAATTTCCTTAACAATTTCAAATTCTGGAATCAAATAGAACTCTCACACTCACGAAGATGAACACATGTATGATTCTACCCATGGGTTTGCCCATATTTTCTAATCAACATTCATTTCAGCTCGCTCAAGATCACAAAGGTCTTTTCAAGGCTTGTTACGGGGCTGAGTGTAAAGGTATAATCATTTTGGCTTAGTGGCTTTTACCTTCATGAAGTATGGCCTGAAAAATGACTTTTTCTCCATCTCTTTTACATTCAAACAAGTTCACAATCCAGTCCGTTATTCTAATAAGCATGACTAAATGGGCACCCCATTTCTTTTGCTTCTCTCACACACTTTTGTTTCACAAACTTTTATATTTTTGAGTCTTTTTCACCATTTTTTTTCTTTTTTTTTATTACATGGAGGAGTTCCATCTCTTTCAAAACGATCATTCAACATGAGGAATTTTTCACACTTCTTGACTTTCCTCCTTAATCAGGATTCAACTGAGGTGAGAAAACCTTTCAACCTTATGAACCCTTGTGTAAGAAATCCTTTCATAATTATGATCATATTAATGTGTGGGAAAAACTTTCACAATATTATTGACACTTTCATCTAAAATCATCCTTAAGTCATAAGCATCAATATAATATCATAAAAGCATGCACATCTTCATAAATTTATAGTTCATATTTCATAAACTTCATCATGTGTTCTTAGTCAAAATCCTGGATCATGCATGAAATCATATGAATTCAACTCAAAAACATGTAAATACTTCAATTCATGAATTAGAATATAGAAACAAAATAATTAAATCATGATTTAGGAGAACCCATGGATATTGAGAAAACCCAATCTTTGAATTGAGAATTGAACTTGTAAAATTGGGATATTTGGGGACCCAATAGAGGAAAGGATTCCATTGGTGAATACTAACAACCCTTTATGATCAAAGCCCAAAACTTATGGTGAATTGAAGATCCTTAGTTGAGACCGTAGATTCTTCTTCCTTAGCTATAGAGGAAATTGGAGGGGATGAATGTGGTTTATATTTGGAATTTTGGAGAATGATTTAGAATAGGTAGTTTTAGGACGTAAAATACCTATATATATGGTTTCAAAAAGAGGTCAAAATGGCATAGCTTAGGTATTAAACATATACGGAAAAGACCAAAAAACCCTTAAAAATTAACCATCGGACTGGTCTACGGGTGTGACCTCTGTACTGGTCTACCATATACCAAAGTACTGAAACCCTAAATTCAAACCAACTTTGATGAGATTGGTCTACGACCCATAGAACCTTCTATGGTTCATAGACCCCAACCGTAGAACTTCAACTTTTACCCTAAAAATTCACTAAGTCTGGGACCTTTCTGTGAGACCTATCAACGACCCATAGATTATTTGACGAACCGTCTTGGTCAACCCTAGAATGAGATAGTGAAACTTGATTTTCCCAAAAATTGAACCCACTTTCTACGAATGCCTTCTACAGTCTGTAAAAGCATTTACGACCCATAGTCTTGACACGTACAACACAAATAATAGCCCAAAATTAAATCCTTTCCTTTTTTCCAAAATCTGAGGTGTTACATCTGAATTCTTTGTTTTTTAATTAGGATTTCAACCTTGATTTCATCTGCTTCATATTTCTTTCAACCTCATGTATCTCCATAGCTATCACATTCTTGTTTTTCTCCACCTTTGAAAAGTTACGATCAACCTTTACACAGATTATGAATTCCTTCCCCATACTTAATACCAACTAACAATAGTATTAAGATTCGTCTTTCTGTGGAATAGGAAACCCTAATATATTAGTATTTCATAAAAAAAGGATAAAATTGTCTGTATTGAGTGATATTTTATAGATTAAATCATTTCCCTTCTCATATGTAGAGTGAACATAGTTTTTTATGTCGCAATAAAATAGTATTATGTAACATCAAACAATGTATTCGTAGAAATTATTGCTTAGCAGTGATATCAATCTTTAACCGATATCTAAAACACATTTCAAGATTTTATCAGTAAGTCTTAATTTTTTTGATACATATATCTTAAGATCATCTCAATATTCAATTATTGACTGTTAATTTATTTGGTGTAGTAAGTAATAATTTTTTACACTCGTTTGTGTAGTTTACTCCTCTTCATAATAAATATCTTTACCTATAGTAGGCAAGTTACACTGCTGCTTATAACATTAACTCACCTGTAGCATTTCTTGCAAGCATATACCATGGGTCAATGTTACTATCAATGCCGGAAATCTTAGCATTGAAATTATACTACATGTCCTATATGCAAATTAGGAAAATCAGTTAAATGCGTTATTAACATGTAATTTGACTACACACTGGGTTTTTTTTATTTGCAGAGGAAAGTACCTTCACAATGACAAGTGAACCATTTAAAATATCAATAATTTTCATTTGGTGGACTGTTTGCATTAGTATGAGTGGCATTAAACTTATGTCAATCTTTTGTGCCTTCATGTTTTCAGTCTTGTAATTTAAAACTAATCAATAGAAAACATCAATTACGTAACATGTGAGGATGATATGAATATGTGCGAGGAAATATGTATTGTTTACCATTGTTGGAGATTGTTGACCTTTTCAAATTGTGGATTGATTAGCAAACTTACAAATTCCCCAATTTTGACAAGAGTAATAAATTATGCGATATTTTATGCAGTCTGAAACTTGATTCAAATATAAAATTTGAGGAGATTTATACCTTGGTAAATGGAGCATTTCTGTCACGACCCAGACCGTCATGATTGGCACCCACACTAACTCTACGGTGGGAGAACCATTACTACAACCCAAACTAACAAACTCAACTAAAAACTAAGTCATTTAAATAAACGGAAGCAGGTTTAAATGTATAAGAAAAGGAAAATAGGGAGTTCCCATAAACTCCAACAAAAGTCTAACAACCAAATGCAGAAAAAATGCCTAGAACCTGAAAGTCAAAGCACCAAATCTCTAACAAAAAACATAAGTCTAAAGGAAATGAGTAGAACCCAATTAAACCTACAAAAATCTAAATTACTAGTCTAAGTCCGAATATATGGACATAAACAAAAAGAGAACTCATGGCAACACGAAAGAACTGGTTTACCCTTGAATTCGATCAATCATTGCTCTGCTGAAGGAGGTCTATCAGTAGCCACCTGAAGATGCCCTGTACTCAACAAAGAAAGAGGAAGTGTAGTACTGTACACAACCATAGTATACTGGTAGGAGCATGCGGCTATCCCAATAGATGAAACATATATATGTCATTCCAACAATAATAAACATGCATACACCAAACATATATAATATCAACTATCACTTACGAACAATGTACCATTCATAATTCTCAAGATATATCGTCATGTCAAGTCAATGGTCCTCTTATGAAACCCACACACAAACTGTTAGTATACCGGTACGTGGTACCCAATTCGAGTTAGTGTGTCAGACGTGACACACGATCCCATTTATGTGCCAGAACGTGGTACCTGATCCAAGTTAGAGTGTCGAAACATAACACCCGATCCATTCAAGAAGCCACAATCACAATCACAATGTACATTCTCATAATCATACAATCAAGTCATGATTCATGGCATACAATTATTCAATCATCCTCACTTATGATTAGTGTGATCAATAATGCAACGTTCGCAAACATACATGTATTATAATGAAGCAATTACAAATATATATCACACCAACATGAAATCACGACCATCACCTACCTCCAAAAAAAGCTTGAATCCCCTAAGAAACTTGATTCTTCCCTCTCTGGATTATTTCTACTTGTTCTTGGTCTAAAAATAATCAATATAACACGACAATCAATAAATAAGACCTAATTACCAAGACTATAATGAATAATATCCACCCAAGGTCGAACCCTTGATCCCCATACCCAGATTAGGGCTTTTCCCAGCATAAATCCCAGATCAAAACCCTTCCCCAATGATAATTACCCAAGAAACTAAGTTCTATGGATCGAAAAGTTGTTTCTGGGAGTAAAAACCTTACCTTTAGCCTAAAAAATGGTAGAAAACTATCAAGAAAACACATGGGGTTGTTCCTTAGCTCTCAAGGTCAAAAAGTGCAGAATAAAACGTTTTTGGTGTTTATTTCCGACTTAAGTAGTGTCTATCCCACCACAACGGTCCTCACCCTAGTACAGCGGCTCCGCCCTAGCGGGAAAATCCCGCATTAGCGGCTTGCATGGAAACATTAAGCAAATTTAAGAATTTCAGACCCCCATTTCACAACACACCTTCATCCCATGACACTCAGAAAATACCCGTTCATGCTAAGATCAGTTTCGGGAGTTCTACTCACCCGAATTCAATTATGTAAAGTCAGACGGATTCCTTAACGTCTTAGCTATCTACTCATGTCATTATTAGATATCCCATTTGTTACTAGTTTTATCTAGACCTCATTGACTCCAGTTTCATCCAAACCTAGACTAGGTTGGGAAATTCCAAGTTACTACGAAAAAATTTTCTGGCCCAAAATTTTTCTCATTCGATTTTCTATAATGATGGGAATCGGTCGTTACAATAGATACCAATTTACCCATCACTCGTCCCTGAGTGACCAACTTTGCAAAATAGGCTGAAGAAAGAATGGAATAGTACTTGAATCGACGAACAACTAGGATACTTGTCTCACATGTCCTTCTCGGTTTCCCAGTAGCTTTCTCAACTAGAAGATGCTTCCATTGAACTTTCACAGACTTAATATCCTTGGTCCTCAGCTTCCGGACATCACGATTAAGAATTGCAATCGGTTCTTCCTCATACTGAAGGTCTTTGTCTAACACAACTGAGTCTCATTTTATAATGTAATCCCCGTCATCATGGTATCTCTTCAACATGGACACGTGAAATATCGAATGAACCCCCAATAGGTTAGGAAGTAAAGCCAATCCATATGCCATTGGACCTACACAGTTAAGGATCTTAAAGGGACCAATGTATCGGGGACTAAGCTTGGACTTCTTGTCGAATCTCACTACCCCTTTCATGGGTGATACCTTATAAAGAACTTTCTCACTAGTCTGGAATACCAAGTCCCTTACCTTAAGGTCTGCATACTTTTTATGTCTACTCTGGGCAGCTAAAAGCATAGCTTGAATACTCCTCACTTTATCTTGAGCATCCTTCACTAAGTCAACTCCCAAAGGTTTTACATCTCCAGCCTCGAAACATCCTATGCGTGATCTACATCCCCTCCCATAGAGTGCCTCAAACGGTGCCATATCTATGCTGGAGTGATAACTATTATTTTAGGAGAACTCACACAATGGTAGGAACTTATCTCAATGCCCTCCAAAGTCAATCACACATGACCTCAACTTGTCTTCTAACACTTGAATAGTCCTCTCTGGCTGTCCGTCGATCTGTGGATGGGAAAATGTACTAAAAGTGAGTTGTATGCCTAATTCATCATGTAACTTCCTCCAAAATGTGGAGGTAAACTGCGTACCATGGTCTTAGATGATAGAAAGGGGAACCCCATGCAACCTCACTATCTCTTTCACATGAACCTTAGATAATTGCTGAGCATTATAATCTATTCTGACGAGAATAAAATGGGCGGACTTAGTCAATCGGTCAACCACTACCTAAATAGATCTAACTTTACCAAAGTCTTGGGAAGACCAACCACGAAGTCCATTGCTATCCTTTCCCACTTCCATTTTGGAATTGTCATTCTTTTAAGCAAATATACAGGTCTTTGATGTTCGTACTTCATTTGTTGGCAATTTTTACACGTAGCCACAAACTACGCTATATCCGTCTTCATGAGAGGCCTCCAATAAAGTTGTTTCAAATCTCTATACATCTTAGTCACACCCGAATCAATTGAATATCGCAGGCTATGGGATTTTGTCAACAATCTCTGAATCAGGTCATCTACTCGAGGAACACAAATCCTCCCTTTAAAACTGAGCACACCTCCAGCATCAAGAGTGGTCCCTTGTGCCTTACCAGACGATGTCTTCTTTCTAAGATCATTCAAACTGTCATCCTCAAACTATTTGGCCTTGATCTCCTCGATGAACAAGGCCCTTCCTTCACTGCTAGCTAACACCCCACCTTTCTCTGAGATGCCCAACTGCATGAAATTAGACTCCAAGGTCTGAATTTCCTTAGCTAAACGTCGCTTGGATACACTCAAGCAAGATAGACTACCCATGCTTACCACCTTCCGACTTAGTGTGTCTGCCACCACATTAGCCTTACCTAGATGGTATTGAATGTTGAGATCATAATCCTTAAGTAACTCCATCTACCTTCTTCGTCTTAAGTTCAGATCCTTTCGGTGTACACATGTTGTAGACAACGATGATCAGTAAGCACCTCACACTTGACACCATAGAGGTAATGTCGCCAGATCTTCAGAGCAAACACTACCGCTGCCAACTCTAAATCATGGGTTGGTTAATTCCTCTCATGCATCTTCAACTGTCGTTATGCATAAGCTATAACTTTCTTATCCTGGATTAACACAACACCCAAACCCGATTTTGAAGCATCACAATAAATAATAAAATCTTTACCTTCCACCGGTAATGCTAGAATAGGCGATGTGGTCAAAAGAGTTTTGAGCTTTCGAAAGCTCTCATCACACTTCTCAGTCCACTCAAAGGTTACCTGTTTCTTGGTCAACCTTGTTATATGTGTGGCAATGGAAGCAAAGTTCTTAAGAAATCGACAATAGTAACTAGCCAGCCCCACAAAACTCTTAACTTCAGTCACAGAGCTAGGCGAAACCCAATTCTTAACAACTTCAATCTTTAGGGGATCTACCATTACCCCTTCTTTTGAAACTACATTCCCCAAAAGGCAACTGAAGTCAACCAAAATTCACACTTAGAAAATTTTGCATACAAATTTTGTTACCCAATGACACCCAGAACAAAATGAAAATTGTCGGCATGTTTTTCCTCACTTTTCGAATAAACCAAAATATCATCGATAAAAATTATAACAAACGAATCAAGAAATGGTTTGAACACACCATTCATCAAACTCATAAAAGTTGCAGGCGCATTACTCAACCTAAACGACATAACTAGAAACTCGTAGTTCCTATAGGGTGACCTAAACACCGTCTTGGGTACATCCTCAGTCCTAATCTTTAACTAATGGTAACCAGAACTTAGATCAATCTTAGAGAAAACTGATGCACCTTGCAATTGGTCAAGAAGATTACTATTCAAGGCATTGGGTAATTGTTTCGAATCGTGACCATATTCAATTGCCGGTAATCTATACAAATCCTCATACTGCCACTTTTTTCTTAACAAACAAGACAGAAGCACCGCACGGGAAATCCCTAGGATGGATAAAACCCTTGTCGAGAAGTTCTTAGATTTATGCCTGAAGCTCTGTCAATTCCATCGGGGCCATGCGATATTAAGGGATAAAAATGGGGTGGGTACCAGGTTCCAAATCAATGTAGAAATCTATATCTCTATCCGGAGGCATACCAGGAAAATATATAGGAAACACTTCTCTAAATTCTGACACCACAAGAATAGACTCAATAGAGTGATATTCAACCTCAACATCCCGAATCTGAGCCAAATAAGCCAAACAACCCTGACCTACAAGTTTCCTAGCCTGAATGGAGGATATGATCTTAGCTGGCTTAGGCTTGTACACCCCTTCCCACTCTAACTTTTTCTTACCCAATATCTCTAGAATCACAGGCTTAGTGTTAAAATTCAACACAACATAATAGGGGGACAACGAAGTCATGCCTAAGATTATATCAAAGTCATTCATATCTAGAATAACCAAATCAGCCCAAGTCTGAAAACCCATAAAACAGATAGGGAAAGCATGATAGACATGGGTTACTATGACCTACTCTCCAACGAGGGTGGGGCATCAAGTATACCACAAATCATATCAAACTCTGAAAAAAATCACATGGACACATAAGAATTAGTAGAACTCAGATCAAATAGCACATTAGTCATTCGGTTACAGATAAGAATAGTACCTGTGATCACTGCATAAGATGCCTACGCCTCGGTCCTGCCTGAAAAGGCATAAAACTGAACCATGTCAACATGACGGGAGACTTTCCTGCCCGCGTTACCATTACCTCGACCTCCACAGCCTCACTAATTTCCTCATCGCCCACCTTATGGACGTCTTCGACCAACATTACCATTTCCTGCGAGTACCACTGCTCTAGACTGCTGCTGCATGGAATCCGTCATGCGTGGATGGGGACAGTGTCTCTTCATATGCCCTGGTTCTCCATAGTTATAGCAAGTGCGATCAAAAGATGGCCTGTTGTCTGTCGAAGGTGCTGCTCCCTGGCTATGCTAAAACAAATTTTGAGGTGCAGTTCTCGAGTAATTACCTGTAGAAGCGGGCATAGTGGACTAAATTGGTCTGGCTTCAACTATCGGTCTTCATGAACCTCTAGAGAAAGGACCCTGAAAGTTACCTAAATTCTTGGCATTCTTAGCCAATGCCTTCGGCTGACCGTCTTACCTCACACCCTCCACTTCCTTCACAAAATCTCTTACCTCATTGAAGCTTTTTCCTACAGAGGTCATATGAACATATAATACATACATTTCAGAATTTAGTCCCTTAACAAATAGGCGGATCATCTCTTCCTCAGTAGTCACCATTTGCGTAGCATATCTAGACAAAGCATAAAACTTAGCCTCATAAGCTGCCACATACATACCACCTTGTTCCAAATCCATGAACTTATCATTCTTACAATCTCTCAAAGTTTGGGGCACATAGTTTTCCAAGAACAGAGTATGAAACAGGGTTAAGTAATTGGGGGTAAAGTTGAAGATCTGCATTCCACATAAGCTCTCTACCACTGCTTAGCCTCACCCTGAAGTTGGAAGGTCACAAACTCTACTCCATACCGATGGACAATTCCCAACTTATGAAGCATCTCATAACAACCTAGGATGAACTCATAAGCGTCCTCACTCTCGAAACCATGGAACACAGGAGGTTTCAATTTCAACAAAATTAGTCAACATCTATAACGACCTGTTCCCAGCATTATAGAAAATCTAACAAGGAAAAATTTTGGGCCGAAAAACTTTTTCGTAGTAACATGGAATTTCCCAACCTAGTGCAGATTTGGACGAACTCAGAGTCTATGAGGTCTAGGGAAATCAGGTAGCAATTGGATGATCTAATTATGGCTTTGATCACATGAGTAGATAACTAAGACATTAAGGAACCTGTACGACTTTACGGAATTGAATTCGGGTGGTGGAAGTCCAAAAATTGATCTTAGCGCGAATGGGTAGTTTCTGAGTGTCGTTGGTTGAAGGTGTGTTATGAAATGGGGGTCTTGGAATTATTAAATTTTCTCCCTTGTTCCGTGCAAACCGCTAAGGCGGGATATTTCCACCATAGCATGGCTGTTGTGGTGGGGTGAGTACCGATGTGGAAGGACAGACGCAACTTAAGTTGAAAATAAACCCCAAAAATGTATTATTCTACACGTTTCGACATTAAGAGCTGAGGAATGACCCCAGGAGATTTCTTGATAGTTTTCCACCATTCTTAAGGCTAAAGGTAAGGTTTTATCTCCCCGAATCTATTTTTCAATTTGTAGAACCTAATCTAGCGGGTTATTATCAATGGGGGAGGGTGTTGATCTAGAATTTATGGTGGGAAAAGCCCTAATTTGGATATTGGGATCATTGGTGTGATCTAGGGTTAATAGAAATGTTGGTAATTTGGGTAGTTAGTGATTGTTTATTGATTCTCGTGTTATATTAATTATTTGTAGACCAAGAACAAGCGGAACCAATCCGGAAAGGGAAGTATCAAGTTTCTTAAGGGATTCATGCTTATTTCAAGGTAGGTGATGGTTGTGATTTTATGTTGTGTGATATATGTTTGTTCTTGCTTCATTATAATACGTTTATGTATGTGAATGTTCCATTATTGATCACAGTTGTTGTAAATGAGATAGATGAAGGAGGAATGCCATGAATCATGACTTGATTGTATGATTTGAGAATATATTGTGATTGTGATTGTGGCTTGTTGAATGGATCGGGTGTTGCGTTCTGCCATACTAACTTGGATCGGATTCCACCTTCCGGCATAAATGTCACTCCCCGAGACTACTCTCGATATACGGACACGAGACCTAGGACCACAAGTGATCCCAAGCTAACCCTGCTGCCATGATCATGACCACACTAAAGAAAAGTAGAATAATAAACTGATGTGGAGGCTATAATCATAAATAAAATGAAAAAAATAGGGAATACCCATATACTATAACTGAGATATATGAAAACTGATGAGTTTAATACAAAAAAGATACTAACTCAATTCTAAGCTGAATCTAACTATGTCTGAAATAAGCCTCTAAACTGACTAGAATTGTTGGGACATGCCCCAACTAGATCTAGCATAACTGAAACCAAAGGACTAAAAGTACTGAAAAGATAAACATGTCACTGGTCCTCGAAGAATGAGGACTCACCACTATTGTTTCTTAACTGACGATCGGGAACTGAGCTTAGCATGATCTGGATGCTAAGAACCTGAGCCTACATCACGAGAAGATGTAGCGCAGAGTATGCATCAGTACTTGAAAGGTACTGAGCATGCATGATAGAATAAAGCTGAAATAAGATATAACTGAACAAAGTAAATAAGCAAGCATATAATCTGAACATGATAGAGATACTGAATGATGTGCTAACTGAATGCATTGACCAATTTATAACATGTTGAAACTGAAAATTGGATATACTGATAAATGGTCAATGCAATAGAATCTGACTGAATTGTGGGAGCTACTAATAACCGATAGTAAAACCACATGAGCTAAATGTGGAGTCTGATGTATACGCCCCATCGAGAGGACCCAATATACCCTGCCAGAGGTATAGAGGCATGCTGGCGTGATCACTGAAATGATGCCCACACAGGGAACTTACAACCTATGTGGCTAGTAGTTCTGGGACTATTTGGGTAGGCTGAACCCTAGTCCAACTCGGTAGTATGCTACGCCGAATGGATTAAGTATTTAACAAATTATGACTAAATTTATGTAAGTTACTGGATAGTTCAAACTGAACATGCAAACTGAGTATGCAACAATTAAACTGATTTTGATGCATTAATAACTGAGGCATGTATAACTGAATAACTGAAATATGTTACCTAGCATGTGTAATTCAAGAACTAAAGAAATACATAGCTAGGGTTCTGGAATTTATGCAATAAACTGAATATTAACATACTAATTTGGATCATTCTAACAGCTAAGATCCCAATAATTCTGACATTCAAGAAACCCTAGGTCTAGTCATAATAAGGAAATCAAGAAACTGACTGAAAACTAGGGACCTAACGGGTGAAATGAACCCACTAGTGAAATCCCACATACCTAGTGATAAATTCCAAGAAGAAATCTTTAGATTTTGGGGCTGGAACTGCTGGAACCTTTCTGCGTTCTTGAACTAGGGTTCATGACTTCTCTTCTCCTCTGACGCTATAATTTTTCTATGTTTTGATTAATAATTTGACTTAGGAAAGTTCTAGTTATGTTTCTAGGCTTAACTGACTAAAACCTCATAATTTAGGGTCTAGAGGACGTAGCTTAGAGGGTTAAACGAAATAGGAAAAGGCCAAAAGACCCTCGAGTTAACTGTTGTCAGAGTGACCAACGGACGGGATCTACGAGCCGTAGGTCAACCTACGGTCCGTAGGTTGGGGTCGTAGGTGAAGTCTGTCCGACAGGGATTCACTAAAATGAGCATAAAGTTTTACTCGGAGATGGGATTTTAAAAAACTCGGTGGCGTTGGAAAGATAATTTAATTATCTATCATATAGTAGGTCATGGGACACCAAATTCTTTTTGCTTTAAGAGTTATGACCGTTTGAAGTTGACCCAATCAGTTATTTCCCCCTAACTGGTTCCTGACCTTCACCAACTATCAGACCTACGAACCATGGATCGAACGACGGTCCCGTGCTGGTCGGCAGTCGTTAATGTCAAAGGCTGGGTGAAGGGGGCCTCGATCCACGAACACAGACCACAGATCATGGTCTGGCCTACGGACCGTGGGTCGAGACTTAGCCAATTTTCTAAGCTAGGTTTGGGGAAGGGTTGCAGTGGTGAACCACGGACCCACAACATGAGCTGTGGTTGAGACCACAGTCCGTGGGTGGCGACTATAGGTTGCACCTGCAAATGCTGAAAATCTAGTCTGCTTTCAGATACGGGGAGTTACAATAAATATGGGATCGGGTACCACGTTCCGATATGCTAACTGTTTGGGTTTGGGTTCCATGAGAGAACCAATGACTTTACTTAATTGTGTATTTTGAGATTGTGAAATTGTACGTTTTTTCGTAAATGATGTTGATATTGTATATGTTCGGTTTATGCATGTTATTATTATGTTGTAATGGCTTATTTATGTTGGACTTAGTGGGATAGCCGTGTGATCCTACTAGTACACTGTGGTTGTGTAGTGATACTGCACTTGCTCTTTCTTTATTGAGTACAGGGCATCTTGAAGCGGCTATTGATCGACCTCGCTTACAAGATCAGTGATCGTTCAAATTCAAGGTTTAGTCAGTTCTTCCGAGCTGCCATGAGTTATCTTTAAGTTTATGTCCACATTTCAGACTTAGACTAGTTCTTTAGTTAGTTTTATATTTAGTTTGGGGTTGTACCACTTTTTTTAGACTTGGGGTTACTCTTTAGACATTTTGGTACATTGAATTACAGGTTCTAGACGTTATTTCCGCATTTGTTTTTTTAGACTTTTCGAGTTTATGGGAACTATATTTCCATTCCTTAGCATTTAAACTTGCTTCTGTAGCCTTCAAGGCCTTAGTATTTTGATTAGTATAAATGGTTCTCCCACTAGAGGGTTAGCGTGGGTGCCACTAACACCGGTCTGGGTCGTGACAACATCTCATGTTCATTACCAATCAAAACATGACCCAACAAAGGACGGAAGAAAGAATCAGTACCTACAGTTCTACCCACCTCAGGGATAGTGATAGCAATAGAGGGATTGGTAGGAGCTTGAGTCCCTTGAACAGAGGGAAGCACTCTATGACCAGCCAATCCTTTCAGGAACGACATTATCTGTAGAGCTAACAGTGGGTCTAAGGGAGGAATACGTGTAGTCTCAGCATGCACCTCTTCCTTTTTGATTTGTCCCTTAAGCTCTCTTAATTATGCCGGATCCATGCGATATGGAGGTATAGAAATGGGACGCATACCACGTTCCCAATCAATGCAGAAGTTTATATCCCTATCCAGAGGCATACCAGGCAAGTCATTAGGAAACACTTCTCTAAATTCTGACACCACGGGAATAGACTCAATAGATGGAGTCTCAATCTCAACATCCCTAATATGAGTAAAATAAGCCAAACAACCCTTCCCTACCAGTTTTCTAGCCCGAATGTAGGATATGATTTTAGCTTGCTTAGGTGTGTACTTCTCTTCCCACTCTAATTTTTGTCTTCCGAAAATTTCTAGAGTTACAGACTTAGTGTTACAACTAAGCACATCATAATAGGGGGACAACCAAGTCATGCCTAAGAATATGTCAAAGTCAGTCATATCCAATATCACCAAATCAGCCCAAGTCTGAAAACCCATAAAAAAAAATAGGACAAGCACGATATACATGGGTGACTATGATAGACTTTCCAACTGGGGTAGAAACATGGATGTAGGCATCAACTATATCACAAATCATGGCTAATGTTGCGGCAAATCGCATGGATACATATGAATAAGTAGAACCCAGATCAAATAACACATCAGCCATCCGGTTACAGACAAGAATAGTACATGGGATCACCTCGTTTGATGCCTCTTCCTCATTCTTGGCCGGAAAGGCGTAACACTAAGCCATATCATCATGTCGAGCGACTTCGCTTCCTGGTTGCATGTTACCCCTGCTCGCGTTACCATTTTCTCTACGTATATGGCCTCGCTGATTACCTCATCGCCCACCTTGTGGACGTCCTCTACCATTATTACCATTTCCCGTGGATACCACTTCTCTAGTCAACTGCTACGCAGTATCTAACACTTGTGGGTGGGGACAATCCCTCATCGTATTCCCTGTTTCTCCAGAATTGTAGCAAGTACGAAGAAAAGATGGTTTGTCGCCCGTCGAGGCGCGATTTCCTGGCTATCCAGAATCAAATTATGAGATGGAGTTCCTAAGTAGTTACTTGTAGAGGCGGGCATAGCGGACTGAATTGGCTTGTCTGCAAGTGTTGGCCTTCTGGACCCCCTGGATTAAGAACCTTGAAAATTACCTGAGTTCTTAGCTCTTTTAGCCAATGCCTTAGCTTGACCGTCTCTCCTCACCTCCTCCACTTTCTTCACAAAGTAAGTTACCTCATTAAAGCTCCTTGCTGCAGAGGTCATATGAACAAATAATACCTGCAACTCAGAGTTTAACCCCCTAATAAACAAACGGATCCCTTCCTCTTTAGTTGTCACCAATTGGGTAGCATATCTAGACAAAGCATGGAACTTGGCCTCATAAGCGGCCACAGACATACCACCTTGCTCCAAAGCCATGAACTCATCCTTCTTGCGATCTCTCAAAGTTCTAGGAACATATTTCTCTAAAATCATAGCATGAAACTGGGTCCAAGAGAGTGGGGGTAAAGTTAAAGATTTCCATTCCATATAAGCTCTCCACCACTTCATAGCCTCACCTTGAAGCTGAAAAGTCACAAACTCAACCCTATGGTGATGGACAATTCCCAACTTACGAAGCCCTCATAACAATCTAGGATAAACTCATAAGCATCCCCACTCTCAGAACCAAGAAATACAGGAGGCTTTAGCTTCAAAAACATCGTAAACATTTCATGCTCATTACCAGTCATAACAGAACCCAACAAAGGACGGAAGAAAGAATCATTACCTACATTTCCTCCCACCTTGGGGACATTGATAGCAATAGGAGGATTGGCGGGAGCTTGAGTTACTTTAGCAGAATGAAGCACTACAGGACCAATCAACCCTTTCAGGAATGACATGATCCGTTGAGCTAACACTATTCTATGGAAGGAACACCGGTAGTCTCAGCCTGCACCTCCTCCTCTTGTCCAACCTCTTCAACATTTTCAACCTCAGCATTCTCCTCTACCTCTTTATGATGTACGATAGAGGCCTCATTTTGGGGAGCATTTTTTATCAGTACCCCATCTCTAGTAGGCGCCACTCTTCCTCAGCATCTACCCTTAGCTCTTCATCTACCCATTCCTCGATGGTGACCTCTCGCTGCAGATTCCTCAGCTGGAGCATAAACGGGAGCTACGATCCTGATACTGATGTATCTAATTTTAACCATCTGCAGACAAAAGAGTGAAGAAAGTTCGATATTAATTTGAATCGCCATATACCAATTATAATCAAGTTATAGCACGAAAGGAGACAAGATAAAATCTAGAGATTTCCTGAAGTCATATAGCCCCTCGAAGAAAGTTAAGGCGTCCCCGTACCGTTCCGCTAGACTCTACTAGACTCGTTTTGGTACATCGAGATCAACAAACCTAGGCCCTGATACCAACTTTTCACGACCCAGACCATCGTGATTGGCACCCACAGTAACCCTTCTATGGGAGAACCACTACTGCAACACAAACTAAGCAACTAAACCAAAAACTAATGTATTTAAGGATACGAAAACAATAATAATAGTTAAAAACTGAAGTTTCCATAAATTTCCAAAAGATCTAACTATTAAAAAATGTGGAAATTACACCTACAACCTGAAAGTCAATGTACCAAAATATGTAACAATGAACCAAAGTCTAAACAAGAAGGGTCACAACCCCAAAGTAATGAACTAATAACTAACTAGAAAGTCTAAGTCCGAAATGTGGAAATAGACGTAAGGAGAACTCATGGCAGCCTGGAAGAACTGGCTCACCCTTGAATTCGAACGACGATCAATGATCTTTTAAACGATGTCTGTCAATAGCCGCCTGAAGATGCCCTGTACTCAACAGAGAAATAGCAAGTGCAGAATCAGTACACAACCACAGTGTACAAGTAGGATCACGCGGCTATCCCACTAAGTGTAGCATACATAAGTCGAAACAAAAATATAATCATATGCCTATATTGAATATATACAATACTGTCAATATTTACGAACAACGAACAACTTCACATTTCTCAAAATGCATAATTATTACAAGTCATTGGTCTTCTCATGGAACCCAAACTGAAATAGTTAGCATACCGAAACATTGTACCCGATCCAATGATTATGCCGGAATGTGACAACCGATCCCATAATTAAGCCGGAACGTGGCAACCGATCCAAGTTAGCGTGTCGGAATACAACACTCAATCCATTAACAAGCCACAATCACATTCACAAAGTACATTCTCATAATCATACGACCAAGTCATGATTCATTGAATTCATCATTCATATTTCCTCATTTACAATTAATGTGATAAATAATGCAACATTCGCATACGAACATATATCATAATGAAGCAAGAACAAACATAGATCACACAATCATAGAATCACAACCATCACCAACCTCGACACAAGCTTGAAACCATAAGCAACTTGATCCTTCCCTTTCTGGATTCGTTCCGCTTGTTCTTGGCTTACAAACAATTAATATAATACGGAAATCAATAAATAATCACTATTTACCTTGGATTACTAACAATTCTTGCAACCCTAATTCATACCCATGATCCCACTATCCAAATTAGGGCTTTTTCCAACATAAATTCCAGATCAAAACCTTCCCCCATTGATACTTACCCATTACATTACGTTCTACGCATCGAAAAATGGATTCAAGGAGTTAAAATCTTACCTTTAGCATCAAAAATGGTGGAAAACTGTCAATAAAATACTTGGCTTCGTTCCTTAGCTCTCAAATTAAAAAATTACAGAATAAAATATTTTTGGGGTTTATTTACGACTTTAAGTCACGTTTGGCACGCCACAGCGGTCCTCACCTCGCTACAGCGGCCCCGCCTTTGCGACAGAAACCACCGCCAAAGCGGCTTGCACGGAACAGTGAGCAAATTCCAGAATTCCAAAAACCCCATTTCACATCATGCCTTCAACCAACGACACTCAGAAACTACCCGTTCACGCTAAGATCAATTTTAGGAGTTTTAATCGCCCAAATTAAATTTCGTAAAGACGTACGGATTCTTTAACGACTTATCTAACTACTCATGCAATCAAAATCATAATTAGATAATCCAATTGCTTTTAGATTTCCCTAGACCTCAATGGCTCTGATTTCATCCAAATCTGGACTAGGTTGGGAAATTTCAAGTTACTACGAAAATGTTTTTCAACCCAAAATTTTTCTTTGTTGTCTTTTCTATACCGACGGAACCTAGTCATTACATTAAAATAGCTTAAAGAACACTTGAAAGACCACCTTAATAAGGGCTTTATTCGACGAAGTGTCTCATCTTGGGGAGCTCCGGTCTTATTTGTAAGGAAGAAGGATGGTTATCTTAGGATGTGTATAGATTATCATTAGTTGAACAAGGTTACCATCAAGAACAAATATCCTCTCCCAAGGATTGATAATCTTTTCGACCAACTTCACGGTGCCACCTGTTTCTCTTAGATAGACCTTAGATCTGGCTACCATCAGTTAAGAGTAAGGGAATGTTGTACTCCAAAGACAACTTTCACGACCCATTATGGTCATTATGAGTTTATGACATGTTCTTTGGTTTCACCAATGCGCCAGCAACATTCATGGAACTTATGAATAGATTATTCAAACCTTATTTAGATATGTTTGTTGTCATATTCATTGATGACATACTAATCTATTAAAGGAATGAAGAAGATCATGCTAGTCATCTCATAATAGTTCTCCAAACTCTAAAGGATAGAGAGTTGTATGCCAAGTTCTCTGAGTGTGAGTTTTGGCTTGAGTCTGTGGCATTCTGAGGCCACATTATGTCTGGAGGGGGAATTAAAGTTGATACTCACAAAATAGAGGCAGTGCAGAATTGGCCTAGACTTACATCTCTAACTAACATCAGGAGTTTTTTGGGTTTGGCTGGCTGGCTTTTATAAAAGGTTCGTAGAGGGGTTCTCATCTATTTCATCCCCTTTCACCAAGTTAACTCAGAAGACAGTGAAGTTTCAATGGTGGGAAGCTTGTGAGAAACTTTCAGGAATTGAAAAAGAGAATGACTACTACCCCAGTTTTGGCCTTACCAGAAGGTATGCAAAGCTTTGTTGTCTAATGTGGTGCGTCTAGAGCTGGTTTGGGTTGTGTATTAATGCAAAATGGCAAAGTTATAGCTTATACGTCCAGACAGTTGAAAGTTCATGAGTGGAATTACCCAACCCATGATCTAGAGTTGGCTGCCGTAGTATTTGCTTTGAAATTATTGTGGCATTATATTTATGGTGTTCATGTGGATCTGTTCACCGATCATTAGAGTCTTCAGTATTGGTTTAGTTACAAAGAGCTTAATCTCAGACAAATGAGGTGGTTGGAATTAGTCACGGATTACGACATGAGTATTTTATATCACCCAGGTATGACTAATGTTGTTGTTGATGCCTTGAGCATGTTATCTATGGGTAGTACCACCCATTTTGAGGAAGATAAGAAAAATCTAGCAAAAGATATGCACAGACTTGCACGTTTGGGAGTCCGACTAATGGATTCCACAAAAGGAGTAGTGGTGGTGATGAGTGGGGCTGAATCATCCTTAGGGTCAAAAGTGAAAGAGAAACAAGACCAAGACCCTATTTTGCTTAAATAGAAGGCAAATGTTCATAAGCAAAAAGTGATGGCTTTTGAACTAGGGGGATATGGTGTTTTGAGGTATCAAGGTAGATTGTGTGATTCATTTCAAGGGTAATAGGGACAATCAACTACCTCTTATTGAATTTGCCTACAACAATAACTACCACTCTAGCATCCAAATGGCTTATTATGAATCTCTTTAAATGAGAAGGTGCAGATCTCCTATTTGATGGTTTGAAGTTGGTGAAGCAGGATATAAAGGACCAAATTTAGTTCATCAAGCTATGGAAAAAGTGAAAGTGATTCAAGAGAGGTTCAAAATGGAGCAGAGTCGTTAGAAATTCTACAATGATATTATGAGAAGGGAGTTAGAGTTCAAAATAGATGATTGGGTTTACCTGAAAGTTTCACCCATGAAGAGTATTATGAGATTTGTATGAAGGGGAAGCTTAGTCCCTGTTATATTGGTCCTTACAGAATATCCAAGAGGATTGGCAATGTAGCTTATGAGTTAGAGCTACCACAACAGTTAGCAGCGATTCATCCGGTATTTCATATTTCCATGTTGAAGAAGTGTATGGGAGATCGTTCACTTATCATACCAATAGAAGATATTGTTATCAAGGATAGCTTATATTATGAAGAGATTCCGATTTAGATTCTAGATCACCAAATTTGCAAGTTAAGGACAAAGGAAGTAGCATTATTCAAGTCTTTTGGAGGAACTAGTTTTGTTGAGCAAGCTACTTGGGAAGCTGAGCAGGATAGAAAGAATAGATATCCACGTCTTTTTGAAACCGGAGAAATTCAAGATCAAGGTACTAATTCTCTTCTTCGTACTCTTTAATTTATAAGTTGGCATGTTGTATTTGCACTGCTTGTTGAATGTTAGATGTTACACCCTTAGCCTAGTAAAAGTAATCTCATTCAAGGAAGAATGTTCCCGAGGGAGAGATATTGTAACACCTCGCTATTTGAAAGAACTAGAAAGAGCTAGAATTAGAAAGAGTTGTTTTTGGAAAGAATGAAAATCTGAAAAATTTGTTAAGTTATGTTAGGTTTGAGTTTTTGGTCAACTTCAAATGACCATAACTCCTAGTTCAGGATGATTTAGGTGTATTTCCAAATATAATAGGAAATATCTCGGAATAATCTTTCCAACTCCGCCGAGTTGACTCAATTCCGAGTTCGTATGAAGGAGATATGCCCGTATGAAGTTGGGATGTTCAAATACGGAAAGTCTAATCCGGATTTTATAAGGGCATTATGGTCTTTTCCATACTCCATGACTTAATTTCATTTTTGGTAATTAATTGGGGTCTAAACTGATAGGCTTAATCTTATGCTTTTACGATATTGAGTTAGGGTTTTAGAGAAGAGAAAAGAAGAAGAGAAAAGAGGAGAAGGAGCAAGAATCGTCAAGTTCATCAAGAATCGCTTGTGGTTTTGGTCAAGGGGTGATCCCTACCTGGTATGTGCTATCTCATAGAATTGGGTTAGTTCACCCACACACCAATCCTGATTTAATTCAGCGAATTTAAGTCTTTGAAAGTTTAGAAATTGAGTTCTTGATGGGTTTGTTGAAGTTTCTTTGAATTCTGATTCGTTGAAATTGTTAAGGAGTCGTTTGTTCCGAATCCATGATTTTAAGTGTGAATTCGACAAAAATCGTTCATATATTAATGGTATAGTTGATTCTAAGTGTTTGGGGGAAAGAACTAAGTCGAAATATGGGTCTTAGAGTTGAAAAACGAAAAAGAAAAGTCGAAACACACCTGGGTTCTGAAGTTTGGGTCTTGGGGCACCGCGCCAGCCAGAGGGCCCCACCATTGCTTCTGAAGTTTTCCTTCTGGCACTCCATGTTGCTCAGAGCACCAGGGATGTCATTTCTTCCCATTTCTTCCAACTTCTTTCCGTACTAGTTCATTGACAATGTACCTATATTTCCTATTTGATTCGAACAATCTAAGGTACTTCTAAACATCATGAAATCATCCATAACATGAGATCATGAACCTTGAATCCATAATGCAATTTAAGGAGAGTTAAGATCAATGTCAAGAGAAGTAAAAGTCAATTCAAGAAGAGTTCTTAGAGTTTTCGAAAAGTCTTTTCCAAATGTTTTAACTTTGTTTTACGTCTTAAAGTTTGAGTTGAGTAAATAGTAAAACGCAAAGACTGAAGTTTATTTCTTCAAAAGTATACGGGACTATGTATTCCCACAGAGTTAAAATGTTAACACATATAACAAGAAAATGAAACGTTGATTTCTATAGAGCCTTTGAGCTAGTTTTCAGAAAAGAGTAAATGCTTTCACAATTGAGCAAGAGAGGAAACTTTGATTTCCAAGATAGACTTTGACCTAAGTTTTGAGCAATTATCTAACATCACAGAAGGAAGTATGTATTTAAACATAAGAGCTAGCATGTTATGTTGGGATTCTCTTCTTAATGCTTAAAAGTCTTCCACTGAGTAAGTAAGCTAGGCCAAGGGTTTGCTTAGGGCCAGCAATAGTTCTCGAGTGTCAGTCCCGCCCAGGGTTTAGGCTCGGAGCGTGACAGGATACAATCCCAAACTAACATATAAGTAACTCAAGAACTAGTCTAAGTCCGAAATGTGGACATAAACGAAAGGAGAACTCATGGAAGCCCAGAAGAATTGGCTCACCCATTAATTAGAAAGCGATCACTCATCTTTTAGGTGATGTCTGTCAGTAAATGCCAGCAGATACCCTATACTGAACAAAGAAAGAACAAGTGCAGTATCAGTACATAACAACAGTGTCACATACATAAGTCATTACAACATAACAATAACATGCATACACCAAACATATACAACATCAACATCATTTACGAATATGAATAGTTTCACAATACCAAGATACACAATTATGTCAACTCATTAGCCCTCTCATAGAACCCAAACCCAAAAAGTTAGCATACCAGAACGTTGTACCCGATCCAACGTTTATACAAGAACGTGGCAACCAGTCCCATATTTATGTTGGAACGTGGCAACTGATCCAAGATACTTTGTCGGAACGCAACACCTAATCCATTCAACAAGCCGCAATCACAATCACAAGTACATTCTCGTAATCATACATTCAAGTCATCATTCATGACATTCATCATTCATCTATTCTCATTTACAACAGGTTGATCAACAATGCAACATTCGCATAAATACACGTATTATAATGAAGCAAGAACAAACATACATCACACAATATGAAATCACAACCATCACTTACCTTGAAATAAATTTGAATCCCCTAAGAAACTTGATTCTTCCCCTTTTTGGATTTGTTCCGCTTGTTCTTGGTCTACAAACGAGTAATATAACACACGAATCAATAAACAGTAACTAATTACCCGAATTACTAACAATTATATCAACCCTAGACAGGAGCACCCCACGGGGAAACACTAGGATGGATGAATCCTTTATCAAGAAGTTCTTGGATTTGAGCCTTAAGCTCTCTCAATTCTACCAAAGCCATGTGATATGGAGGGATGGAAATGGGACGAGTACCAGGTTTTAATTCAATGCAGTAATCTATATCCCTATCCGAAGGCATACCAGGCAAGTCATTAGGAAAAACTTCTCTAAATTCCGACACCACGGAAATAGACTCAATAGATGGAGACTCAACCTCAACTTCTCGAATATAAGCCAAATAAGCCAAACCGCCCTGCCCTACCAGTTTCGTAGCCCTGATGGAGAATACGATATTAGCTTGCTTAGGCTTGTACACCCCTTCCCACTCTAACTTTTCCCTTCCCGGAATTTTTAGAGTCAGAGACTTAGTATTACAATTAAGCACAACATAATACGGGGACAACCAAGTCATGCCTAAGATTATATCAAAGTCAGCCATATCCAAAATACCAAATCAGCCCAAGTCTGATAACCTATAAACAAAATAGGACAAGTACGATAGACATGGGTGACTATGGCAGACTCTCAATCTGGGGTAGAAACATGGATAGGGGCATCAAGTATATCACAATTCATATCAAATTCTGAGTCAAATCTCAAGGATACATAAGAATAAGTAAAACCCGGATCAAATAACACATTAGCCATCCTGTCACAGACAAGAATAGTACATGTATTTACTGTGTCAGGTGCCTCTGCCTGATTCATGCCCGAAAAGGCATAACACTTTATGGACGCCCTCGACCACTATTACCATTTGTCGCGGGCACTACTGATCTAGTCTATTACTGTGTGGTTTCCAAAACGCATGGGTGGGGACAATCTCTCATATGGCCAGCTTCTCCATAACTGTTGTAGGTACCATCAAAAGATGGAATGCTGCCCGTCGAAGGCGCGACTCCCTGGCTATCCTGAATCAAATTACGAGGTGGAGTTCCCGAGTAATTACTTGTAAAGGCAGGCATAACGGACTTAATTGGCCTGGCTGCAAATGTTGGCCTCCCTGCTCCTTTGGAGTAAGAACCTTGAAAGTTACCGGAGTTTTTGGCCCTTTTAGCCAATGCCTTAGCCTGACCGTCTCGCCTCACTCTCTCCACTTTCTTCAAAAAATATGTTACCTCATTCAAGCTTCACCCTGCAGAGGTCATATGAACAGACAATACCAGCAATTTTGAATTTAGCCCCTTAACAAATAGGCAGATCCGCTTTTCCTTAATAGTCATCAATTGTGTAGCATATCTAGACAAAGCATGGAACTTGGCCTCATAAGTAGCCACATACATACAACCTTGCACCAAAGCCATGAGCTCATTTTTCTTACAATCTCTCAAGGGCCGAGGCACATACTTCTCTAAAAAAAAGGGCATGAAATTGAGTCCAAGAAAGTGGAGGTAAAACTGAAGATCTGCATTCCACATAATCTCTCCAGCACTACTTAGCCTTACCTTGAACTTAAAAGGTCACAAACTGAACCCCATGCTGATAGACAATCCCCAACTTATGAAGCCTCTCATAACAATCTAGGATAAACTCATATGCATCCTCACTCTCGGAACCATAGAACAAAGGCAGTTTCAACTTCAAGAACTTAGTCAACATTTCATGCTCATTCCCAGTCATAACAAGACCCAACAATGGACGGAAGAAAGCATCAGTACCTACAGTTCCACCCACCTTGACAGTAGTGATAGCAATAGGGGGATTGGCGGGAGCTTGAGTTTCTTCAACAAATGGAGGGACTCCAGGACCAGCCAATCCTTTCAAAAATGACATGATATGTTAAGCTAATACTAGGTCTATGGGAGGAATACATGTGGTCTCAGCCTGCACCTCTTCCTCTTGTCCAACATCCTCTAGATTTTCAACCTTAATATTTTCTTCTATCTCTTCCTGATGCACGGGAGGAGCCTCATTCCTAGGAGCATTTTCAACCGGTGCTCCATCCCTAGTAGGCACTACCCATTCTCGGACTCTACTCCTAGCTCTTCCTCTACCCCGCCTCGACCGTGACCTCTCGCTGCAGATTCCTCAGCTAGAGCATTCACGGGAGCTACGGGCCTGATGGCATTGAATCTAGTGTTAACCATCTGCGGATAGAAGAGTGAAGGAGGTTTCGAATCGACATATACCAATTAAAATCAAGTTATAGCACGAAAGAAGACAAGGGAAAATAAATAGATTTCCTAAAGTCCTATAGCCTCTCGAAGAAAATTACAGACGTGTCCGTACCCTTCCGCAAGACTTTACTAGACTCGTTTTGGTACATCGAGATCAATGAACCTAGGCTCTGATACAAACTTTGTCACGACCCAGACCATCGTGATTGGCACACTAACCCTCCGGTGAGAGAACCATTTATACTAATTAGCTAACCAACTTAATAGAAAAAATAAGGCAATTAAAATACGGAAGCAAGTTAAATGTTAAGGAAAGAAATAGGGAGTTCCCATAAACGCCAAACCAATAGTCTAACAACTAAAAAAATATGCGGAAAATACGCCTAGAACCTGAAGGTCAATGTACCAAAATATCTAAAGATCAACCATAAGTCTACACAAGAAGGAGTACAACCCCAAACTAACATAAAACTAACTCAAGAACTAGTCTATGTCTGAAATGTCGACATAAATGAAAGGAGAACTCATGGCAGACCGGAAGAACAGGCACACCCTTGAATTCAAAAGCGATAACTAATCTTCTAGGCGAGATCTGTTAATAGCCGCTTGAAGATGCCCTATACTCAACAAAAAAAGAGCAAGTGGAGTATAACTACATAACCACAGTGTACTGGTAGGATCACGCGACTATCCCACAAAGTGCAACATACATAAGTCACTACAACATACTAATAACATGCATACACCGAACATATACAATATCAACATCATTTACGAATACGAACAATTTCACTATACCAAGATACACAATTATGTCAACTCATTGGCCCTCTCATGGAACCCAAACCCAAACAATTAGCATACTAGAACGTGGTACACGATCCAATGTTTATGTTGGAACGTGGCAATTGATCCAAGTTAGTGTGTCGGAATGCAACACTCGATCCATTCAACAAGCTGCAATCACAATCATAATCACAAGTACATTCTCGTAATCATACATCCAAGCAATGATTCATGACATTCATCATTCATCTATCCTTATTTACAACAAGTGTGATCAACAATGCAACATTCACATACATACATGTATTATATTGAAACAAGAACAAACATACATCACAAAATATGAAATCACAACCATCACCTACCTCGAAACAAGCTTGAATCCCCGAAGAAACTCGATTCTTCCATTCCCATATTCGTTCTGCTTGTTCTTGGACTAGAACAGGTAATCTAACACGGGAATCAATAAACAATAAGTAATTACCTGAATTACTAACAATTCTGTCAACCATAGATCATAACTAGATTAGGGCTTTTTCCACCATAATTTTGAGATCAAAACCGTTCCCCATCGATAATTACCCATTGGATTACGTTCCACGGATCAAAAAATGGATTCGGGGAGTACAAATCTTACCTTTAGCCTTAAGAATGGATTCGGGGAGTAAAAATCTTACCTTTAGCCTTAAGAATGGTGAAAAACTGTAAAAAAAAAACTTGGGTTCATTCCTTAGCTCTCAAGTTTGAAAATTGCAGAATAAATCATTTTTGGGGTTTGTTTCTGACTTGAAGTCGCGTCTGCCCGGCAATTGTGGCACCCATTCCGCCACAGCGGCCCCACCCTAGTGGCAGAAATCCAGCCTGAGCGGCTTGTACGAAACCAGTGAGCTATTTTACTAATTCCAATACCCCCATTTCACAACACAACTTCAACCAACGACACTCAAAAACTACCTGTTCACTCTAAGATCAATTTCGAGAGTTTTACACACCTGAATTCAATTATGTAAAGTCTTATGGGTTTCTTAACGTCTTAGCTATCTACCCATTTGATCAAATTCATAATTAGATCACCCAATCGTCACAACATTTCCCTAGACTTTAATAACCCAGATTTCATCCAAATCTAGACTAGGTTGGGAAATTCCAAGTTACTAAAAAAAAGTTATCCTGACCAAAAAATTTCCCCGTTGGAATTTTCTATTACAATGGAACTCGGTCGTTGCACATTGTTAATCCGTAAAGATAGTAATTACAAACGACATATTTTTTTAGTTAGATTTATGTTATTGAAATTGTTTATATTATGTCAAATTTTATGACATATGATTTAGTAAATTATTATCTAAATTGATGATAATTTTTTACGTAAATATATTTTATTATATTCATATATTTTCGAAATTTTCTCTTGTTCAACTATGTATATTTTCTAATATAGCCATGCTTAATAAAAGACCTTCTACTATTAGCTTTCACAATATCAAAATATTTATTGTCTAATTTATATTAATGTACAAAAAAAATTTAGGCATTTCAGTTTAAAATTTTATGTTATTTATATGTCTTCTAAACCGATTATGAACTCATAAAATATATTCATCACTTATGACACGTGAAAAATTATCATAACAATACAAAAAATATAATTATTTATCAATATATACCTCTAGACAGTATGTTTGTTGTCTTTTTAATAGCAATAAAAATGATAAACAATCAATATGTATAAGTAGAAGTGAGGTGGTAAGCCTTGCTTTATCAATCATAATAATGTAACGTTGTTTTTATATGTAGGAACAGATACACGTGATACTCTTTAAGAATTTTCATTTTTTTAAAATAAGAGATGTTGCACTTCAAGCTATTTGACATGAGTTTCAGTTTCTTATTCAATATTTGATTACTGCTTTTTCTCTCAACACTTATACATTAATTTCAAATGACAAATTACTGCATACCCTTTTCATTTCAATTTATTTATCTGATTTTGACTTAGCATGAAAATTGAGAAAATAAAAAATAACTTTTAAATCTTGTGTTCATAAATTAATAATGTGAAATGTAACAAAATACTCTTTATTCTTGTGGTTTAAACATGACATATGAAATGTATAAACTAAGAGCAGCCAAAAAGGAAATAAAAAGATATTATTTTTTTTAAACTGACATAAAAAAAGTAAGACAAAGAAATTAAAAAGAAGGAAGTACTAAATAAAAGTCCATCCCATTCCATGATAAATATATTCAAAGGTAAAAATTGAAATCATAAATATAACAAACATAATAATAGATATGACAAACTTAACTCTATAAGTACACAATCAAGTCACTGAATTTTAAATAAAGCTTAAAAAATCTATTCATGGGATCCAGATGGCGCATCATTGAAATTGGTCGAACTGTTTTCCTCTACTCTTAAAGGAGCAAGGGAACTTCCAATAGTTTGATATGGAAATTTAATATTAGACTTCATAAGTTATCCCACTACTCTTTCAACTTCTCATCTGCAGCTTCCAAGAGATCACTCAATTTTTTTAGGTCATAAAAGATGAGTTGTTCATATGGAAGTTCGTTCCTTAATGCTTGGAGAGCTTCTCCATGATTCTTTTGTCGTTCGAGTGAATTCTCCAACTTGTTTAGTTCATTATTGATCTCATCAACATTGACATTTTGATGAGCTACAACAGTGGGATTAGGATCATCAGAGTTGGGTTGAGGATTATCTCTAAGAAACTTATCCACAATTAACTCGACGAAAGGATGTCCATATGAATATACTTTGTTGCTAGAAGAAAAAATCACAACAGCAACATAAGCACCACATAAAGTACATAGCTCACTTGCCTTTTTAAATAAGCCAATACGTCATTTTGAGAATGTTACTTGTCTATTTCTTAAATTTTCCATCCTCGCAATTACAATTCTTCTGCGGCCATTACGTCTTCTCATGGCTAAATTTCTGAACTGAGAATATAAGAAAATTGTTATGTTGGGTTTCTGTTCTAACAAAGTATTTATAGCAACAAAATCATCATATTATTTGATAAAAATGAACTCAAATAATAAAAAATAAAAAATATTTATGATGATTCCTTATTAGGTAGGATTTGAACCAAAATCATAATATTCATTAAATTTCTTTTTAAGTTTAATTGTATCATTGTCAATCCGTAAAAAATATTAATTACATATTTTCCTAATTAGATTTGTGTTATTGAATTAGTGAATTAGTTTTTATTGTGACATTCTTTTGTGACATATATTTTAGTAAATTAATAATTAAATTGATTATAATTTTTTAGGTAAATATTTTATTGTATTTATATATTTTCTAAATTTACTCTTGTCCAATTATGTATATTTCCTAATATAGTCATGCTTAATAAAAGACCTTCCACTTTTAGCTTTGACTATATGAAAATATTTATTGTCTAACTCATATTCACTTACAAAATAATTTAAGCTCTTCAATTTAAAATTTAAAGTTATTTGTCGTAACTTATGAAAAGTGAAATAATATCATAACGGCACAGAAAAGCCTAAATAATAACGCAATTAAAAAAATATAAACTGCTTTCGAATATCTCCTACACTTTATATTTGATTATAAATTCTTAAAATGATACAACGAAATTTGTGTCTTGTTTATCTAACCACCATATATTTGAATATGATACGATACATTATGGAATAGTAGGTGACAACTCAATGTATTAAAGAAGTACAATAAAAACTTAGTTTACATAAAAAGTAATATAATATTGTGGGAGTTTCTCGAATTGGCAACCATAACTATAAGCTAAAGTGATGATAGATTGTCTCCCCACGCTGCCAAAACTGTCTTGTACCTTTTCGTGATATAGAAAACCTCAACTAAGTTGATACGCTAGTCTATGCTAAAAACACTAAGGAATCATCTAAAAAGTATGACATTTTCTTACCCACGATGGCTACTTGGTTTATGGAAAGTTAAGTTATTATGAACTCCTCCCCATATAGGTGCTCAATACTACTCACAAAATATGCTCAACTCATATGTTTTAAAAACAAAAACACTTTCTGTGACTTGATATAATTACTCAAAAACTAGCTCAAAGCCTCTATTGGAAATCGATGTTCCCTCTCTTGTTTAAATGTGAAAACATTTCAACTCTTGGGAATACTTAGCTCCCATATAATCTTTTGAAGAATGAACTTTACTCTTACTATTTACTCAAATCAAAAATCAAGGCTTAAAACAAAGTTAAAATGTTTGTGAAAGACTTTTGGAACAGTCTATGAACGTGTCTTGACTTGACTCTTAACTTTCCTTGAGTTGAATTATAGATTCAAGGTTCATTATCTCATATTTATGGATGATTTCATGATGTTTAGACGTACCTTAGAGTGTAGAAATCAAGTACAAAAATTAGGCATGTTTCTAGGGAACTCAAACAGAAAGAAGTGGAAAAAGGTAGAAGACCTGGCGACCCTGGCACTCTGAGTGGTACGGAGGGCCAGGGGGGAAACTTCAGACGTAGGGTAAGGGCAAACTGGCTGGTGCGGCGCCCCAGAGCCCAAACTTCAGAGCTCCCTTTGGGGGGCTCTGAGAGGTGCGGCGCCCCAGCCCACTCCACAAAAAATCTCCGAATTTTCTTGCTCATTTTTCAACTCTAAACCCTCCTGATTCAATTTGTTCTTTTCCCAAACACTTAGATTCGACTATATCACCAAAATATGTAAGAATATACTCAAAATCTAATATAATTTCATGAATCAAACTCAAGAAACTTCCCAACAACTTCAACAACAAGAATCCACAAGAACTTAAACATATTTCATCAAGAATTCTTAATATTTTCTTTCAAAAACATAATTACGCTGAATTGAATCATGATTGGTGTGTGGGTGAACTAAACCAACACTATATGATCTCACTTACCTCGTAGGATTGAATCCTTGGCGGAATCCCCAACCAAAATGGCACGAGCTTGCCGAATCTTGAACTTTTCTTCTCCTTTCTCTCTTTTCTCTTTTCTCCAATTCCTACTGTGTGTTGGTTAATGCATAAACTTATATAATTCTGATTAGAACCCAATTAAACATATAAAAACGAAATTAATTAATTGGGTATGGAAAAGACCAAAATACCCTTCCAAAGTCCGGTTTTGACTTTCCTTAACTAGAAAGCCCTACTTCAAACAAACATATCTCACTCATACGAACTCGGAATTGAGAAAACTCGGCGGCGTTGGAAAAATAATTAGAATATATTTCCTACGGTACCTGGTAGAAAATATAAGTCATCCTGTGCGAGGATTTATGGTCATTTGAAGTTAACAAAAAACTCTAACCTAACCTAACTTAACCAATTTTCCAAATTTTTCATTCTTTCCAAAAATGACTCTTTCTAAATTTAGTTCTTTCTAGTTCTTTCAAATATCGAGGTGTTACAATATCTCCCCCTTGGGAACATTCATCCTTGAATGATATTACTCTTAGTAGGCTAAGGGTATAACATCTAACATTCAGCTCAAACACCCAACAAGAAAATCTAACACATCAAACATATAAATTAAAGAGTATTGAAAAGAGAATTAGTACCTTGGTCTGGAAATTCTCTGGGATAATATAGATGTGGATATCTCTTCTTCATATCCTCCTCTGATTCCCAAGTCGCTTCCTCAATAAAGTGGTTCCTCCAAAGAACTTTGCCTGATGCTTCTTCCTTGGTCCTCAACTTGCGAACTTGACGGTCTAGAATATGAACAGGGATCTCCTCATAAGACAAGCTATCGTTGATACCAATATGTTCATTTGGTATGATAAGTGAAGGATCTCCCATGCACTTCTACAACATGGAAATATGAAATACTAGATGGACCGCTGCTAACTCTTGTGGTAGCTCTAACTCATAAGCTACATTGCCAATCCTCTTGGATATTCTGTAAGGACCAATATACCGAGGACTAAGTTTCCCCTTCTTATTAAATGTCATAACACCCTTCATGGGTGAAACTTTCAAGGATACCCAATCATCTACCTCAAACTCTAACTCCTTCCTCCTATCATCAATGTATGATTTCTGACAACTCTGCGCTGTTTTCAACCCTTCTTGAATAACTTACACCTTCTCCATAGCTTAATGAACTAAGTCTAATACTATCAACAAAGCTTCACAAACTTCAAACCATCCAATAAGAGTTCTGCATCTTCTCCCATAAAGTGCTTCATAAGAAGCCATCTGAATGCTACAGTGGTAACTATTGTTGTAAGCAAACTCAATAAGAGGTAGGTGATCATCCTAATTGCCCTTGAAATTTATCACAGAGGCCCTCAACATATCTTCTAAAGTCTGAATAGTGCGCTCTGCTTGACCATCTGTCTGAGGATGAAAAGCAGTACTCAAGTTCACCTTTGAACCCAAGCCTTTCTGGAATGACTTCCAAAACTGTGCAGTAAATTGTGCACCTCTGTCTAAAATAATGGAGATCAGAACTCCATGAAGTCTTACTACCTTTTGAATGTATAACTTGGCATAGTGCTCTGCTGAATGGGTAGTCTTTTCCGCCAAAAAGTGGGTTGATTTGGTCATTCTATCAACAATCACCCAAATAGAATCATGCTTCCAACGAGACCTTGATAAACCTATGATGAAGTCCCTATTGATCATCTCCCACTTCTATTCCAGAAGTTCGATATTATGACCCATACCACCGGGCCATTGATGCTTTACCTTAACTTGTTGCCAATTCGAACACTTAGCAACAAACTCTGCAATGGCCTTCTTCATAATACTCCACCAATAAAATTTTCTCAAATTGTGATACATATTTGTGGAACCCGGATGGATAGAATATCTGGAGCTATAAGTTTCCTCCATGATCCTTTTTTGGAGTTCATCCACCCTTGGTACTGATGAGTTCACAATTTGGACTCATTTAGAGCTATATTTTGATTGAATTAGTATCCTCAAATGCATATTTTGTCTAAATTTCTGATGTAAATCCTTAATTTTCATGTATTAGACTTGATAGACAAAGCATGGACGCTATCGAGCAAAAAGGAATAAAGTGGCTCAAGGAAGGAAGAAAAGACGGCCTAAAGATCACCTAATCCATTAGGCGAGTCACCAAAAGGCCTCAAATCTCGCCTAATGTTCCAGTGTACTGAGCCTTGAAGGAAAAGATTAAGTCTGCAAGGAAAGGGAGAAGTCAGCGCATCACCGAGTAGTTTTGCGAAGCAGTTTCCTGTCGCCCAATGAATCAAAACGCAAAGATGCTGAATGCAAAACCTGAAAGGTGATGAACCAGACCAAAGGGCAGATCGTCGAGTGTATCGAGAATCCTGACTAACTGCGTCGAGTGGTCCTTCGCAGCACAAATTTTCAAAAACTATAAATACTCATTTAATTCTATAGCTTAGTATCAAGTTGTAGAGAATTATTATTGAGACTTAGAATATTTTTAGTTTTTAGTTGTTAGAGTTTTTTTTGGAGACATTGTTCTTGAACTTGAAGGTTTTGAAGGTTTTCAACTCCAAGAAATTGGAAGTAGGTATCCAAGAATCTTAATCCTAGACGTGTTTAAAGACATTTTCTACCGTACCCACTTGATGGAAACACTTGTTGGTATTGATTTCTATCTCTTTTTAATGTCTAGCTAAAACCCCAATTCTTGGGGTGTGATTTTGTGAATATGGGTTAAATTTTGCTTATTTTTAGTATGTTTGTTGTTTAAATGTGATTTTGTTTAGTAGTAGTGTTTGAACTTAATGAGATTGCAGTTGCGAATACGATTTCATCTTAGTATTTTTGGCCTGCTCGAGAGAGGTTTTAAAACTAAGACTACTTAATTGATAGCCTGTGGTTATTGGGTCATCGTGGGTTCAGCTAGAGAGAGTGAATCCTAGACCTTTTCCCACACATTCAGCTCGAGAGAGTGAATGGGCTAACACGGAGGCTGTGCTTAAATGCTGCAACTCGGTGTTCGAGAGAAAAGGAGTTGATTCGGGGTAAGTTGCTCGAGAGAGAATTTAGCCCCACTAAAGTCTAGCCTAGTTACAAATATTTAGCGATTTACTATCATTTGCGTTTACCCAATAGTATATTTTATACCATATTACTATCACATCCCAAGAATCCCATCTCCTTTTCTTGTATCTTTATATTTTTTAATATTTTTGTTCATTAGTTGAATACAAACCCCGCATTTGATAATTGACTTTCGTGTCATTTCTTGAACTTATTATGTTTTTACTCATTAATTGACAATTGACATTCTTGCAACCACTCCCTTAGGACTCGACCCCAACCCATTCGTTTGGGTTATATTAGTGCACGCGATCGTTGACACCCGAATCGGAAGTTGTGTCTTTGATTACGTTGTTAAACTATCAAAAATGGCACCGCTGCTGGGGAGTGGTGTTAGTTGAGAATTTTTAGTTAAGTTAGATTTTGTTCTTGTTAGTTGTAGTTTTACTAACTTAATTTTTAGTTTTGTTTTGCTTGCTTGTTTTGAGTAGGACAGTGGAGCATGTCTGATAGCAATGGTGACCAAATAGATTTGTCTCCTATAAGAATGATGTCTCTTAGGGATAGCATCCTAAGTTTCAGACAATCGGAGAGGGAGTTAATCCATGAGTTATGGCTGAAAGTTAAGTCAATCTTCCTCCAACACCCAATCCATAGAATCTCAGAAAATGTGCTATTGGACTGTTTCTACAAAAGTCTTTGCCCAGAAAATAGAAGAATGGCTGACCAAATATTTGCAGGGGGTCTCTCACGATTGCCCTATGCTATAGCAGCCCAGCTCTCTGATAACCTGGCCATGACCAACAAAGAGACTCAGAAGAACCATCATTTGGCTACGTCAGATGGATCTAGGGACCAAGAAGATAGTGGAATTGGAAGCACCGGACAAAAAAATGACCGGTACATTCTCCCTTATGAGCGTGTGAAGACTACTGTGAACGAGGGTGGGAAAATAGCGGAAACACTCTCACTCATTCTCCACAAAGTCAAAGGTCACGACAAGGTGTTGAATGAGATAAAAGAGAATGTATCAACGCTGAATGAGATAACTGCTTCCCATTTTATAGTTTTTCAAATGCTAGAGACCCAAATGGGTCATGTGTTGTCTCGTCTCTACCTCCCGAATCAGGACTAGCTGGAAAGTCGTGCCACAGCTATAACTAAGGCGCTTCTTGGGAGGCCACCCAAGGTTTTATAACTTTATGTTTATTTTAGAATGATTGTGCAAGTTAAGGTGTGGGAATTGTTCAAAAATTATAGGTCGACGAACCAAAAGACCAGGAGGAGTATCGCCAACGAGGTCGGCGACTCTGACCTTGACCGTCGTTAGACTCAAGAAAAATTCTAATGAGAGTCTGTAAAACTTGGCGAGCCAATGAAATTATTGGCGAGCCAATGAAATTATTGGCGAGTCGCCGAATAGGTCAGCAATACCGATTTAGTCCGCCATTTGGACCCTCAATACGACTGAAGGCCCTATACAATTTGGGAAGGCAAGAGATCATTCCACAAGTCCCCGAATGAGTCAGCGATCACGACTAATGTCGCCAAATGGGCGCGAAATGGACGGTCTTTAAAAAGGATTAATGGTTCAAACTTCCAACTTTTTCACTTTCCCTCGCTTTTAATCTTCCAAATCTCACACCTCTTTAGTATTTTGAATATTCTTGCATTTCCTACGTGTTGTATTCTTTGACTTGGGCTCGGAGTTGGAAGAATTTGATGCCTAACATTTCAAATTTTGTATTGTTCGGCATAAGAGGTTGGTTTTCGAACTTCATGTTCATTTTTATCACATTTTGTACTTATTTGTAGATGATCTTATCTTTGTGATGTGTGATGGGCCTCTATGAAAGGATTAGAATGTTTGATTGTCAATTATAATTTGATAATCTTGCCCGTATTGTTTTGATCAATGAATGCCATAAATTTGTGCCTTAAAATGAGTTAAATTTTGTGGGGTCGTGCTTGCATGTTGGTTAGATTGGTTGGGTGAAGTCTGAGTAGCCCGTATTTGTGCTAAATGGCAGAAATTGCACAATGATAGAGTGGGTGACACCATTCTTAAGGGCAAAAGTCGTCAAATGGCCAAATTTGGCAAAATCAGGAGAAATTTGAATATCCCGGGGTGATGGGTGTTATGGGTATGAACTTATTTAACTAGTGCATGCTTTGATTTTTTTTCAGGGCTTACGGGGGTTAAATTCGAGAAGTTGGGTTGAAAATAGGCATGTTGGGCCGTTTGGCCAGTTGGGTTGAGCTCGCCGAACAACTCGGCGGTTCACCTAATGTCCCTATCTCGCCTTTTTGCCGATCCAACTACGGACAAAACACCACGCCCACGGGCTCAGCCGAACCGAGCCGCCCAGGCCGCAAGCGACAAAGAGGCAGATTCTCAGACTGAAGAAGCAGTGGCTACCATTGCTGAAGTCCAGCATCAGGAACAGCCTCAAGCTGGTGGCCCAGCCTCAAGCTTTATTTGATGATTAACCCTGTAACTTTCGGTGAGAAGCTTGAGGTCGGCGAAAACACTCGGCGACTCGCCAAAAGCATTCGGCGACTCGCCAAAAGTCTTATTTCTCGCCCTTTGTCTGCACCCCTTAGCCCTATTGCACTAGACCTTTCGGCAGAGTAGCCCTTGCTTGCCAAAAGCTATTGGCGATTCGCCGAATGGGACCTCCCATCGCCAACTTGCTAAGAATTTTGAGCCAATCCCTCTGGTGAGCCCGATTTAGCTCGCCAAAGAGATTCGGCGACTCACCGAATTGATCAGGGAGTATGTCTGCAGTTAAGTTTCTATGCTTTGATATGAATATTCACTAACTTTTCTCCAATGTTTTGTTGATATGGTGCGAACATATCTAGATAGGCTACCGCAGAAGAAAGCACGGGGAATTACTATAAACGAAGGGGGATCAAATCCTCAAAAGAAGAGAAGGCAAGAACTCCCACCGGGTGACAAAGGCAAAAGAAATAAGTAGACATCTCAGAGAGTGACTGTTGTCACCTGGGCTGATTTGTTTAAGCCTGAAGATGAGCAGCCTTTGATTTCCTAAAGGGATGAGCTCCGGGTGAGATCTCAGCCCACATCCACTAGAGTTCCCTCAGTTGTCACCCCTCCTGTACCAGAATTAGTGCCAGCTCAGGCACCCCCTGTGCTCCCTGTCGTTCCTCCTCCCAGGCATCTGGAAAGATTAAAAGGAGATGGTTTACGAACTATCCTCGAGGAGAAGTTACTTTCGACAGAAGGCTTGGAGGGGAAGTATCCAGATGTGAGGGAGACCCTCCACTTCCACAGATTCGAGCAGTTCACCCAGCCTCGAGGCCCCTATATTCCCTCTTGGGTCAACGAGTTTTACACAACATATGGTGATCTGGTTCGTAAGAGTAAGAAGAAGGCTAGTGAGTTCAAACCGGTTAAAGCGGTCATGGTCCGAGGCAAGGAGGTCGGGTGCAATAGTGAGTACATTAACACTGTAATGGGTAGATATATGCACTCCACACAGCCTTATGATGGATTGCCTGTTGCTCAATCCTTGGATGATTTGAAGGGGTGGCTGGCACCCATCATTTCAGACACCACCTCAAGGTGGATTGAGGCAGGAGTCCCAATTGAGAAAAAAGACTTGAGGGTCGTTGCATGTTATTGGTTTGGATTTATCTGCAGCACCATTATGCCCTTCCAAAATGAGTCTGTTCTCCGTCTTCCTAAGGCAGCATGTCTGGGATCCATTATTTCTAGGAAGAGCATTAATATGGAGCTTATTATTGACCAAGATATGGCCATGAGAGCCAAGCAGAGTCAGACCTCACTGTCGTTCCCAGTATTGATCACAGAACTATGTAGGCGAGCAGGACTGCCCCGGGATGATAAAGGAATATTGACATTACCCCTTCCTCCTCCACTGGTATCTAACGTATTGAGGCTGAGTACACTAGAGAGGAGGCTGACAGGAGGAGAGCAGCCCCGACAGATAGTTTTCCAGAGGTGGATGTCGACTCTAGACCTGTAGAGACGTCTTTGCCTACTCCGACCTCCGGCCTTCAGGTACTTCAACTCCTTCTTCCTCTTCCCAGGAACCAAGTACATCATCTTCCTCCCAACAGATCAGGATCACTCATGCAATGATCCTGAAGATGGGGAATCTTGCTCAGTCAGGTGACGTGAGATCTACCAGACTGGAGAGAAATGTCCCATTAATGATCGAGGCTGCAATTCTAGCTTCACTGACCCCTTTACAAACTTTTATTGACACTCTCACTATGAGAGTTGACGCTTGTGAGAGAAGACATGAGGCGACCTCTGAGGTTCTAGCTTTGAAAGACGAGGTAGCAGAATTGAGGAAGGACGTAGACTATTTGAAGTCTACCAACTTCACTTCATTGATCTAGGCTGCAGATGGCGTGGATGTTCCTGAGACCTCAGGGATTTCTCTGGATACTAGCGGCGATGCACACCAAGATAAGCCTGCAGTTGAGGAGTCGCATGCTAAAACCGACAAGGAGCAGATTGGGGTATATGAGGAGAACATATTCAGAGATTTGTCAGATCCTGCAGGGATGATTTTGAAGACATCACTGGCAGAGACCTCCATGGCTGTCTCTAGTGGAGTTATTGCTTATGAGGTGATTTCGGGCACTGATGCCCAAGTCCAGATTGTTACACCAGGCACTGAGTCCCAGGCAAATGGAGAGACTCCATAGACATGATCCGTTGTTTACCTCCCTCTATGTCTTACTTTCTTTCACTTTTTGGATACTTTACTTTATTTGCATTTGAGGACAAATAATTTTTTTATTTGTGGTAGGGTGAGGCCCACCTTTTGTGTGAATATTGATGTTCGATGTTTTGTTTATATATTTGGTTCCTTATGCTTACAATTGTGTTTTGCACTGGTTTTTGTGGATGTTTGAGCTTGTGGCTCCTTATGCTTTAATTGCAAATGATTTTTGACCCTTCCAATTTTTTCGCCCACTCTTGTATGTACTTGAATGTGGTTGTTCTTTAGCAAATTTGAGTCTCAATTTTGATCAATATCGATGACTGAAATAGTGTTCGTAATCAAACGAACATGAATGTGCAGCTACGGTAAGACCAAGTGAAGTTACATAGACAATATGTGAACTCTTTGCATCTCATTGTGACTAGCCAAGTATCAAATTGATTCTCTTGTGATGATCGTTGTACACTAGAAAAAGTGTGAAGTCTTGTTTGACTTTGGTGTCGATGCCTTGTGTGATGAGCTTACTGTGAACCATGCATGATAACACCTAGAATTTTCCCCGTTGGTCCAGTCGACTAAGCAAGGCTATCTCTTGATATGATCTAAGGCAACTTCGAAGAGTATGAGCCAATTTGACATATGCCTCTTTTGTGGCCTACCTTGTGAGTGTGTGTTAAGCTCTGTTGAACACCCCTTGAGCCTTACCCTTCTTTGGAAGAAACTTGATGAAAACATGAGCTGTCTTAATCCACTACATATAATCCTCTTGATTTGTGGTTGATTGAATAGCCAACTTAGGCCAAAAGTCCATGTTGGGGGTGTGGTGAAAAGAAAAGGCAAGTCAAGAAGTGCTAGAAAAGTCCCCTTTAACCCATTGTGTTGAGAAAAATGAAATCCCTCCATACAAAAAAAAAGAGAAAAGAAAAGAAAGAAAAAGAAAAAGTCATGGAACAAAGTACAAAAGAAATGGGGTTTCCAAACAATCCATGGAAAGTGAATAATGGGATGACTTATGAGCACTAAAGAAAATGATAAAATAAGAGGAAAGGAAGTGTTGTGAGCACCACATTTCATGAAGATGAATGTCACTGAGCCTAAATGACCATATCTTTGCTCTCAGCCCCATTACAAGCCTTGAAAAGACCTTTTTGATCTTGAGTGAGCTGCAGCAATTGTCAAATGGAAAATACGAGCAAACCTATGGGTGAAAGCATGCATTGTGTTCTTATTTGTTAGTGTGAGTGTTGATCTTGATTCCAGATCTTTAAATGATAGAACCATTATGTGTGAATATGGAATCATTCATTGTGTGAGGGCATTTGAAGACCTTACTTGAGCTTCAACTTGCATTTGAAGCAAGTATTGTAAGCTTGAGAATCTTTGATAATGGTGTGTCACAACTTGAGTCTTTGAGTACACAATTGATCCTTGCATGAGTAAGTTAAGTCTTGTGTGTACATTCATGATTGAGTCTTGTGTAGCACTATTTTAGACATCCTTTTTGAACTACTGAACTTGAGTTTAACTTCAGGACAAGCAAAAGTTTAAGTTAGGGGTGTTGATGAGTCCACAATTTGGACTCATTTAGGGATATAGTTTGATTGAATTAGTGTCCTCAAATGCATATTTTGTCTCAATATCTAATGTAAATCCTTAAGTTTCAGGTATTTGACTTGAGAGACAAAGCATGGATGCTATCGAGAAAAAAGGAAAAAGGCGGCTGAAAGAAGGAAGAAAAGACAGCCTGAAGATCTCCTAATCCATTAGGCGAGTAGCCAAAAGGCCTCAAATCTCGCCTAATGTTCCAGTGTGCTGAGCCCTGAAGAAAAAGATAAAGTATGCGAGGAAAGGGAGCAGTCGGCACATCGCAGAGTAGTTCCGCGAAGCAGTTCCCTATCATCCAATGAATCAAAATGCAAAGATGATGAAGGAAAAAGCTTAAAGGCGATGAACCAGACCAAAGGGCGGATCGTCGAGTGTATCGGCGATCCCAACTAACTGCGCCGAGTGGTCCTTCGCAACACAAATTTTTGAAAACTATAAATACTCATTTAATTATGTAGCTTAGTATCAAGTTGTAGAGAATTATTATCGAGACTTAGAATATTTTCAGTTTTTACTTCTTAGAGTTTTTTTTGTAGAAATTGTTCTTGAACTTGAAGGTTTTCAATCCAAGAAATTGGAAGTGGGTATCCAAAAATCTTCATCCTAGACGCGTTTAAAGATCTTTTCTATCGTACCCACTTAATGGAAACACTTATTGGTATTGATTTATGTCTCTTTTTTATGTCCAGCTAAAACCACAATTCTTGGGGTGTGCTTATGTGAATATGAGTTAAATTCAATGTTGGCTATTGCTTATTGTTTGTATATTTTCTGTTTAAATGTGATTGCATATAGTATTTGTGTTTGAACTTAATGGGATTGTATTTGCAAATACGATTTCATCTTAGTGATTTTGGCTTGCTCAAGAGAGAGGTTTTAAAACTAACACTACTAAATTGACATCCGGTGGTTATTGGGTCGTCGTGGGTTCATCTCGAGAGAGTTAATCCTAGACCTTCTCCCACACATTCAGATCGAGAGAGTGAATTGGCTAAGGCGGAGGCTCTACTTAAATGCTGCAACTCGGAGTTCGAGAGAAACTGCGTTGATTCGGGGTAAGTTGCTCGAGAGATAATTTACCCCCACTAAAGTCTAGCCTAGTTAATAATATTAAGCGATTTACTATCAATAGCGTTTACCCAATAGTATATTTTATCCCATATTCCTATTATATCCTATGAATCCCGTCTCACTATATCGTATTTTTATATTGTTTACTGTTTTTGTTCATAACTGGAATACAAACCCCCCATTTCATAATTGACATTCGTGTCATTTCTTGAAATTATTATGTTTTTATTCATTAATGTCTATATCTATGATTGATTAGAACATAATTTTACTTTTCTTTTAATTGTTGCAACCACTCACTCGGGACTCGACCGCAACCTATTTGATTGGGTTATATTACTGCACGTGATCGTTGACATCTGCATTGGCAGTCGTATCTTTGATTACATCGTTAAACTATCAGGTACACATAACCTACTCTTTTTGTGATATGAGATAATTACTCAAAAACTATCTCAAAGGCTCACTTGGAAATCAGTGTTTCCTTTCTTGTTTAAATGTGAAAACATTTCAATTCTCGAGAATACTTAGTTCTCGTATAATCTTTTGAAGAATGAACTTTACTCTTACTCTTTACTCAACTTAAAACTCAAGCCTTAAAACAAAGTTAAAACATTTGTAAAAGACTTTTGGAAGACTATATGAATTTCTCTTGACTTGACTCTTAACTTTCCTTGAATTGAATTATGGATTCAAGGTTCATGATCTCATGTTTATGGATGATTTCATGATGTTTACACGTACCTCAGAGTGTAGTCATAAACTAGAGAACTTAGGTACGTTACTAGGAAACTCGAATAGAAAGAAGTGGGAAAAGGTAGAGGCTTAGCGACCCTGGCACTCTGAGTGGCGCGGAGCGCCAGGGGGAAAACTTTAGAAGTTGGGTTGGGGTGCACTGAATAGCACGGCGCCTTAGAGCCCAAACATCAGAGTTCATTTTGGGGAGCTCTGAGAGGCGCAGCGCCCCAGCCCCCTCCCAAGAAAATCCCTAAATTTTCTTGCTCCTTTTACAACTCTAAACCCTCTATATCCAATTGGTTCTTTCCCAAACACTTAGATTCGACTATATCACCAAAATATGTAATAATACACTCAAAATCACATCTAATTTCATGAATCAAACTCAAGAAACTTCCCAACAACTTAAACAACAAGAACCCACAAGAAATTAAACAAATTTCATCCAGAACTCATAATATTTTCTTTCAAATACACAATTATGCTGAATTGAATCATGATTGGTGTGTGGGTGAACTAACCCAATGCTATGTAATCTCACCTACCTCGTAGGATTGAATCCTTGGCAAAATCCCCAACCAAAATCGCAAGAACTTGACGTATCTTGAACATTTTTTCTCCTTGCTACTCTTTTCTCTTTACTCCAAGCCCTAGCGTGTTTTGGTAAATGCGTAAAGTGATACAATTACGATTAGATCCCAATTAAACTTATAAAAACAAAATTAATTAATTAGTCATGGAAAAGACCAAAATACCCTTCCAAAATCCGGTTTTGACCTTCCTTAACTAGACAGCCCAACTTCAAATGGACATATCTCACTCATACGAATTCGGAATTGAGAAATCTCAGCGGCATTGAAAAGATAATTGAAATATAATTCCTATGGTATCTGGTAGCAGACCTAACTCATCATGAGCTAAGAGTTATGGTCATTTGAAGTTGACCAAAACTCAAACTTAACATAACTTAACCAATTTTCAAGATTTTTAATCCTTTCTAAAAATGACTCTTTCTAATTATAGCTCTTTCTAGTTCTTTCAAATATCGAGTTGTTGCATATGGAGACCCAACGGAGGAAAGGATTCCATTGGTGAATACTTAATACATTTATGATCAAAGTCCAAAAGCTATGGTGAATTGAAGATCCTTAGTTGAGACCCTAGCTTCTTATTCCTTAGCTTCAGAGGGAATTGGAAGGGATGAATGTGGTTGAGATTTGGAATTTCGGAGAATGTTTTAGAATAGGTAGTTTCAGGACTTAAAATACTTATATATGGTTTCGAAAAGAGGTCAAAATGGCATAGCTTAGGTATTAAACACATATGGAAAAGACCCAAAAACCCTTAGAAATTCACCGTACTGGTCTACGAGTGTGACCTCCGTACTGGTCTACCATAGGCCAAAGTACTGAAACCCTAAATTCAAGCTAACTTTGTTGATATTGGTCTACAACTTATAGAACCTTTTACGGTTCTTAGACCCCAACCATAGAACTTCAACCTTTACCATAAAATTTCACTAAGTCTGGGAACTTTATATGAGACCTATCTATGACCCATATATAATTTGACGAACAGACCTGGTCAACCCTAGAATGAGATAGTGAAACTTGATTTTCCCAAAAATTCAACCCACTTTCTACAAAGGCCTTCTACGGCCCGTAGAAGCATCTACGACCCACAGTCTTAACACATACAACACAAATATTAGCCCAAAATGAAATCCTTTCTTTTTTTCCAAAATCTGAGGTGTTACATCTTGATTCTTTGTTTTTTAATCGAGATTTCAACCTTGCTTTCATCTGCTTCATATTTGTTTCAACCTCATTTACCTCCATAGCTATCACATTCATGTTTTTCTCCACCTTGGAAATATTACGATCAACCTTCACACCGTTACTAAATTCCTTCCACTTACTTAATACCATCATACGATAGTATTCAGATTCATCTTTTTGTGGTATAGGAAACCCTAATATATTCAAATTTCACCAAAAAAGAATAACATTATTTGTATTGGTAGATATTTTATAGATTAAATTATTCACCTTGTCAGATGTAGATTGAACATAGTCTTTTATGTCACAATAAAATAATATTGTGTCACATCAAACAATGTATCCTTAAAAATTATTCCTCAGCAGTGACATCAATCTTTAATCGATATCTAAAACACATTTCAAAATTTAATCAGTAAGTCTTCATTTTTTTTATACCTATATCTTAAGATCATCTCAATATTTAATAACTGACTGTTAATTTATTTGGTGTAGTAAGTAATAATTTTTTACACTCGTTTGTATAGTTTACTAATGAGTCCACAAATTGGACTCATTTAGGGGTTTATTTTGATAAGAATAGTGTCCTCAAATGCTTATTTTGTCTAAATATCTAATGAAAACTCTTAAGTTTCAGGTATTTGAAGTTTTAGTGAAAGCATGGATACTTGGGCGAACAAAGGAACAAAAAGGCTAAAAAAACGACAAATTTGAAACCCGAGCATCGCCAACCACATTTGGTGATTTTCCGAAGGGATTTACTCCGCTCTTTGTTCCAGTACACGAAGCCCTGAAGGAGAAGGATCAAAAAGGCGATGAAAGGTGCAGTCGACGCTTCACCAAATAGTTCCATGAAGCAGTACTATACTGCCCAATGGTCCAGAATGTGAAGGTGCTAAAGGCAAGCACAAAATGACGATGAGACAGACGAAGGGAGAGTCGACGAAGTCATTCGGCGACATCGACTAACTTCACCGAAAGATCCGCCAGCGCTATTTTCTGAAGTCTATAAATACTGAACTTATTATTATTTTTAATAGTCCAGCTTTTATTTTAATTTCCAGAATAGAATAGTATTTTTTAGATATTTTCTCTCAAGTTTGGAGAGGATTTTTGGGAACTTGAAGAAAGGAGTTCATCTTCTCCAAGTTGGGGTCTTCTCTATTCTTCTTCCTTTGCTTAAATTAAGGTTTTATTTCTTATACCTATTTGATTTTACTCTATTTTAGGTGTATTTTTTTATTTCTTGATGTGTGGCTAAAAACCCCATTCTTGGGGTGTGATTTAGCGAATATGTGTTAATATTATTGTTGGGTCTTGCTTGCTGATAGGTTATATGTAGTTTAATGGTGATTTCACCTAGTGGTTGTGGTTTAATCTAAAGGGTTTGTAGTTGAAATTACAAAGCCACTAATGTGTTTTCGGCTTGCCTGAGAGGGAGGTCGCGAAACCAAGACCACTAGCCTAATGGCCTAAAGAGTGGGTCGACATGAGATTCAGCCTGAGAGGGTGAGCCCTAGTCCCATATCCTAACACTCAACTCGAGAGAGTGAGTGGGGTAAGGCGTAGGCTGGTCTTTATGCGGCAAATGGGTGTCCGAGAGGAACGCATTTGAAACTGGTTAAGTTTATTGAGAGGGAACTTATTTCAATTTAAAGCTTAGCCTAGTCACTATTGTCTTACAAATTTCTTATCAAAAGCATATACCCAACTATTTATCTCAACTTGTATTGCGGTCACACCCCAAGAACATTTCCCCAAACTTGATTTTCTTGTTAATTTTTACTATTTTTACTACTTGTAACAAAACCCCTAAATCGATATTTGACACTTTCGTGTCACCCTTTTTATTTACTATGTGTTTAATCATTAATATCTTTAGCTACGACTAGTTAGAGCTAAATTTTATTTTTCTATCAATTCTCAAAACCACTCCCTTGGGACACGACCCCGACCCTTAGTTGGGTTACTATATTCTCGACGATCAGACACTCATACCGTAGTTTAGTGTTGTTCGTCATGATAAGCATTAAAATGGCGCCGTTGTCGGGGAGTGGTGTCATCTGAGAATTCTTACATTAGTAGAAGTTTTGTTCTTCTTAGTCGTAGTCTACTTAATGATAAGCATTAAAATGGCGCCGTTTTCTTTTTAGTTTTATTTGGTTTGTGTGTTTGTTGAGACAGGATAATGAGTATACATGATGTGGATGGTGGACCAATGGAGCACCTCCTAGTAGAAATGATGAGATTCAGAGAGCACATCCTGAACTTCAATCATCTAGGAGGAGAACCTTTTCATAAGTCGTGGCTGAGGTTTAAAACACTATTGATACAATGTCCAACTCATGAAATCCCTGATTTAGTTCTAATGGAATGATTCTATAGGGGTCTAAGTCCCGGAAACAGAGAGTTAATTAACCGATTTATGTCAGGCGGTCGCGATAAATATTCCTATGAGACCGCAGCCAAATTCCTTGACCTCATGGCTAAAACCAACAAGGATACTGAGAAAGACCAGTATTTAATCATTTTACTAGGTCAGATGAACAAGTTGACCCAAAAGATCGAGGAACTGGAAGTGATGTCCAAAGAAAAGAGCAAATGCCGACTACCTACTGAGTAGGGCAGGTCAATGGACATTGAAAATAAACATATCGAAGATATGTTATTGACCATCCTTCAAAAGCTAAATGAGCAAGATAGAGTGCTAGAGAAGATTAAAGAAAATGTAGAAGCGTTAAATCAGATGAGCAATTCTCACTTAAGATTTATCCAACTAACTGAAACTCTTTTGGGTCACATAATGCCTGATCTCCGTCAGGCACAAGACAATGGGTTGCCAAATGATATCTTGGCCAACTCCAAAAGTGAAATTTAGGTGCTCACCTGCATCGTGCCACGACGTTAACTAAGGCATTGTTTGGGTGGCAACCCAAAGCCCTTAACTACTTTAAGTTTGGTTAAGGGTCCTGTAAAACTCGGCGAGGTAGATGAACACTTGGCAGATCGCCGAGTAGCTAAGCATATCCAAATAATGTCGTCGAATGGGTTAGATCTGGATGGGATTTATAAAACCACAGGCCTTAACTTTCAACTATTTGTTTCTTTTCTCATACCCCTCACTATCGATTCTCGTGAAAATCGCACCTACTTAGTATTTCCAGAATTTTTGTAAAACGTAAGTATTTTAGCTGTTTGAGTAGTGCTTGGATCTGTACTAACCTACTGCTTACCATCACAGTCTTGATCTAATCTACCTAAAAGGTTGGCTCTCCAAACCCTGCATTTAATTTTGGTATGGATGCTCTCATTTCATGTAATTTTATCCAATGTTGTGTGATGATCCTTTCTGATGAATTTAGATTAGTCTAAGCACGAAGGAGAACTCACCGAAACCTTTGGCGATTCGCCAAGATATTTGACAAATCCTGCTCAAATTGTGTCTCTCTAAAACTCGATCTAGTTGTTTTGACTTCATTCGAATTCTTTGTATAAATGGCTAAATCTAAAGTTGCAAGAAGAAACAAGCCACCTCAAGACAGAACAAAAGGGATTACAATGAGAGAGGATGCAGATACATTCAGCAGCAAAGTTGCTAAACTTTCCAAGACTTGCGGAAAAGGGAAAGGCAAAAACAAGGCCTTTGAATTATCAGACAGGGCTGAGTGGCGAGTTAAGAGGCGGAATGATTCACCCAGGGCCAGGACTCCCCAGCCTACAATTATTGCACCTCTATTTCCAGCGCTGACATTGGTATTAACACCTCTCATACAAGGCCCTCAGTCGAAATCAAATCGAGAAAAGGCTGAGGGGTTGAGGACAATTTTAGAAGAAAAGCGTTTATCCATAGATGGGGTTATAGATAAATACTCAGAGATAATGGAGTGTCTGAGATACCACAAGTTCCAAATCTTCAGTAAACCCCGTGGCCCTTATATTCCAAACTGGGTAATATAGTTCTACAGTGCATATAGTGCAATAATACCCCAACAAAACAAACTAGTAGCATTCTTCAGAAAAGTTAGCTATGTGGTTGTCAGAGGCAGGAGAGTGAAGTGTGACAATGAGGAAATCAACGCAGTTTTGGGCATGCCCACAAATAATGGGGATCACTGCCAGTATCTGATTAGAACAAAGAAACTAGAAGAGATAAAAGAGTGGTTAACCCCACTAATTGCTAATGAAACTCCAAAGTGGGTGGCGGAAGGAGTTCTGATTGAAAAAAAAGAACTAAACATAGCCGCAAGGTTCTGGTTTGGTTTTATCTGCAGCACAATTCTGACATCCCAAAATGAGTCGATCTTTCGCCTTGCCAAGGCAGCCTGTCTGGGTTGCATCATAGAGGAGACTCTAATAAACTTGGGTACAATAATTACTTCAGACATATTCATGCGTGTAAGACAGAACCGAACCTCACTTCCATTTTCAGCCTTGATCACAGAATTGTGCGAACGAGCCCAGGTGCCTCGGGATATCAGGAAGGACATAGAAGTGATGCCCACAGCCTCTACTGATATTCGAAGGATCAAATTTGAGTATCTTAAGGATAAGGAAGAAAAGAAAAACGCAGCATCAATGAAGATAGTAAACACAAAATCATCACCTGAAGAGACACATCTGTCTACTTCGGCCATTGGACCTTCAGGTATATCCATTGCCACTGTTACTCACGCTGATCCTCCAGGTTTTTCTATAGCTGCACGATCTCCAAAACCCACCATTGTTACTACTGGTGCTCGACTTTCACTCACCCGGGCGTCTCTACTCCGGATGGGGCAATTGCCTCTTTCTGCCGATCGTGGAGATGCGAACCAAGAGGCCTCTATTCCTGACATGATTCGAATTGCCTTGAATGATGTTGTGACACCTTCGAGCACTACCATTGATGCCCTAGTGGCAAGAATAGTGGTGTGAGATCATAACCAAGGGGCCACAGAGGAGGTGACAAATTTAAAAGCTGCCATTGCTAAACTACGAAATGATATAGACCACATGAAGTCTACCGAGGTATCCATGGTCTTTGGAACAGTAGAGACTCCAGATATGCCCGAAGTACCTCTGATCACCACAGGGCGTGGAGATGGAAGGGAGCATATAGCCGATCCTGAACCAAAGGCAGAAATTGACGAAGAAATGTTTGAGGAAGTTACAACGGATGACATAGCCGAGACTGAAGAAATCATGATAAATGTTGTTATGGAAATTTCTTTAGCACAGTCTCCTGCTACGGGATCCAGTGGAGCTGATTCTTTTAGTGGTCATTCCAAATACTGATGCCCAGACAGATGGAGCAACATATTAGCCAGGATTACCTCTTTACCTCCCTCTTTTCTTTCTTTACTTTGCCTTATGGATTCTGTATTACCTACATTTGAGGACAAACTATTTTTTATTTGTGGTGGGCTGAGGCTCACCTTTTGTGTGCTATTTGTGATTTGTGTTTTATATACATTTAGGTTGTCTGTTTATAATTGTATTAATAACTGCTTTTGCTATTGTTTGAGCTTATGGTTCTCTTTTAGGTTTAATCGCGAAATGAGTTTGACCCTTCTGAAATTTTTTGAAATTTTTGCACATTTTATCACCCCTCGTGAGTTGAATGTGGCTGTTCTTTTGCAAATAAATTAAGGTCTCAGTTTCGATCAATATCGATGATTTGAATAGTGCTCTCAATTGAACGAACATGACTGTATGGCTACGATGAGGCAAAATGAAGTTGCATAGACAATATGTGAACTCTTTGCATCTCGTTGTGACTAGCCATTTATCGAATTTATTCTCTTGTTATGACTGTTGCACACTAGCGAAAGTGTGTAGTCTATCTTAACTTAAGTGTCCATGCCTTGTGTGATTATCTTGCTTTGAACCATGTGTTTGATTTATTTAGAAAGGTGTCCTCTTGATATAATCTTAGGCAACATTAAAGAGTGTGAGCCACATTTGACATATACCTCTTTTGTGGCCTACCCGTGAGTGTGTGAAACTCTTTTTGAACACCCTTTGAGCCTTACCTTTCTTTGGAATATCATTGATGAACCCTAGACCTCACTTGACCCACTACCTATAATCCTCTTAATTTGTGGTTTAGTGAATAACCAACTTAGGCCAAAAGCCTAAGTTGGGGGTGTGGTGAAAAGGAAAAGGAGAAGTCAAAAAGCGCAGGAAAAGTCCCCCTTAACCCATGGTGTTGCAGAACAGTGGAAACCCCTTCAATTCAAAAAAAAAAGTGGAACAAGGTACGAAGGAATCGGGTTTCCAAGAAATCCAAAAAGGTGAATAAACAGGTGGCTTAGAAGCACTAGAAAAAGAATCGATAAAGGAAAATAAGGGAATGCCCTAAGAATACCACATCCCACGAGGATGGATCCACTGAGCCTAAATGACCACATATTTGCAGTCATCCCCATTTCAAGACTTAGAAAGACCTTTTGGATCTTGTGTAAGCCAAATCGAAAGTCGATTGGAAAATAAGGGCAAACCTATGGGTAAAAACATGCATTTTGTTCCTCTTTTTGAGTGTGAGCATTGCATCTGATTCCTGATCTGGAATTGATTAACATATGTGTGTGAATATGGAATTATTCTTTATGTGAGGACATTTAGATACTTTTTGTCGAACTTGAACTTGCACATGTAGTAAGTATTGCGAGCACAAGAATCTCTGGTAATGGTGTGACACAACTTGAATCTTTGAGTACACAGTTGATCTGTGCATAAGTAATTTGAATCTTGTGGTGCATGTTCATGATTGAGTCTTGTGTAGCACTGTTTGAGACAGCCTTTTTGAACGTCTGAACTTGAGTTTGCTTGAGGACAAGCGACAGTTTAAGTTGGGGGAGTTGATGAGTCCACAAATTGGACTCATTTAGGGCTTTATTTTGATAAGAATAGTGTCCTTGAATGCTTATTTTTTCTAAATATCTGATGAAAACTCTTAAATTTTAGGTATTTGAAGTTTTAGTGAAATCATGGATACTTAGGCGCAAAAAGGAACAAAAACGCTGAAAAGAACGACGAAGCTGAAATCCGAGCATCGCCAAGCACACTTGGCAAATCGCCGAAGGGATTTTCTCCGCCCTTTGTTCCAGTACGCGAAGCCCTGAAGGAGATGGATCAAAAAGGTGATGAAAGGAGCAGTTGGCGCTTCGCCAAATAGTTCCGCGAAGCAGTACTATACCGCCCAATGGTCCAGAAAATGAAGGTCCTGAAGGCAAGCACAAAATGATGATTAGACAGACGAAGGGTGAGTCACCGAAGTCATTCAGCGATATCGACTAACTTCACCGAAAGATCCGCCAGTGCTATTTTCTGAAGTCTATAAATACTGAACATATTATTATTTTTAATAGTCGAACTTTTATTTTAATTTCCAGAATAGAATAGTACTTTTTAGATATTTTCTCTCAAGTTTGGAGAGGGTTTTTGGGTACTTGAAGAAAGGAGTTCATCTTCCCCAAGTTGGAAGTGGGTCTTCTCTATTCTTCTTCATTTGGTTAATTTAAGGTTTAATTTATTATATTCATTTGATTTTACTATCACTTTAGGTGTATTTTGTTTTTTTCTTGATGTATGGCTAAAAACCCCGATTCTTGGGGTGTGATTTAGCAAATATGTGTTGATATTATTGTTGGGTCTTGCTTGCTGATAGGTTAGATGTAACTATGGTGATTTCACCTAGTGGTTGTGGTTTAATCTAAAGGGTTTGTAGTTGCAAATACAAAGCCACTCATGTGTTTTCGGCTTGCCCGAGAGGGAGGTCGCGAAACCAAGACCACTTGACCGATGGCCTAAGGAGTGGGTCAACATGAGGTTCAGCCTGAGAGGGTGAGCCGTAGTCCCATATCCTAACACTCAGCTCGAGAGAGTGAGTAGGGTAAGGCGTAGGCTGGTCTTCATGCGGCAAATTGGTGTCCGAGAGGAACGCATTTGATACAGGGTAAGTTGCCCGAGTGGGAACTTATTTCCATTTAAAGCTTAGCCTAGTCACTATTATCTTACAAATTTCTTATCAAAAGCATGTACCCAACTATTTATCTCAACTTCTATTGCGGTCACACCCCAAGAACATTTCCCCAAACTTGATTTTCTTGTTAATTTTTGCTATTTTTTACTACTTGTAACAAAAATCCCAAATCGATATTTGACACTTTCGTGTCACCCCTTTTATTTACTATGTTTTTACTCGTTACTATCTTTAGCTACGACAAGTTAGAGCTAAATTTTATTTTTCTATCAATTCTCAAAACCACTCCCTAGGGAAACGACCCCAACCTTTAGTTGGGTTACTATACTATCGACGATCGTAGACGCTCCTACCGTATGTTAGTGTTGTTGGTCACGATAAGCATCATTTACCTCTCCTCATAAATAATATCTTTACCTATAGTAGGCAAGTTGCACTATTGTTTATAACATTAACTCACCGGTAGCATTTCTTGCAAGCATGATACCATGGATTAGTGTTACTGTCAATGCCAGAAATCTCAGCATTGAACTTATACTACATGTCCTAATGCAAATTAGGAAATCAGTTAATTACGTTCCTAACATGTAATTTGACTACACACTGGGTTTTATATTTTCAGAGGAAAGTACCTTCACAATGACAAGTAAACCATTTAAAATATCAATAATTTTCACCTGGCGAATTGTTTGCATTAGTATGCTTGGCATTAAACTTATGTCAATTTTTGTGCCTTCATGTTGTCATTCTTGTAATTTAATAGTAATCAATAGAAAACACAAATTGCGTAGCATGTGGGGATGATATGAATATATGCGAAGAAAGATGTATTGTTTACCATTGTTGGAGATTATTGACCTTTTCAAATTGTGGATTGATTAACAAACTACTAATAGAAATCCTGAAAAGTACAAAATCCCCAATTTCGCTAAGAGTAATAAATTCTGTGATACCATTACGTAGTCTGAAACTTGATTCAAATATAAAATTTGAGGAGATTTATACCTTGGTAAATGGAGCATTTAACATCACAAAAGGAAACCACTGGTTTGTAACTTTCAGGGCTCTGTAGTACTTGTCCTTCGATATTAACTAATGCTCCCCATATAGTCATGATTTTTTTATCATACATATGTATGTAAAATAGTTATCTTTATGATAAAAGTTTAATAACATGAAACTTTTTATATCAAGGATGCATAGTAAGTATAAAGTTACCTTTATTTGTAACAATTACTTCTCGTCTTATGCTTCGTCCTTCTCCATTTTGTGCTTTTACTTTGATTAAAATACACATCATTTCCAAGTGAAAAAATGCATTATCAAATAAAGATTTTATTTATGGGTGTAATACACACCAAACATTTACTGAAATTTACCAAAGAAACTCCCATTAGTGATCTTTTCAACTTCATCGAAGGAAATAAGTCCATTAAAAAATTGTTGAATCTTAAATTGATCTTTGTCCTCTACGAAATTATTGTTGTTCATGATCTCTACTTTTGAGGTTCTTATGCACAAATTAAAGGTTTGGTTTAGCTCCTTTTAACTTTCCATTTATAATGTAATAACTTTGATTAAGTTGAAAAGTCTTATTCCATGCATGAACATCTTTGTTTAAAACAATCTTTTGTATTTTTGTTCCCTGTGGTAATACTTATAATCATTACACTCTCAAAAGAATTCGGCATATTAACTAATGAATATGATACAATATTAAAATAGAGGTACCTCTTCGTCGATGAACTTATCGATATCTCTTTTGCATGATATTTTTGTTTTTACATTAATTTGTGTAGGTTATTAACTTTTTTCATTGACACCTGTTCTTTTTATCTGTATGCATCTACATGCTGAACAATTTATATTACTGTCATATCAAATCTCTCACACGTATGATTTTTACACCTAAAACATATATACATACATATTTTTACACTTCAAAAAATTGTTATATATTCTCATAATCATAACAAAGAATAATAAAAATATAAAAATTGTGATATTTATAATTCATGTTGCAAGAAAAATCATTTGTGATACATATTAAATGTTACTTTATTTAAGATACTAAATTTCATAGAATTAGCACTACTTCAAATTATATTTTATAAGAAAAAAATATAATTTTTTTCGAAGACAGAAAGTCATCCGTTCAATAAATAATAAGTGAAAACACCATATTTAAAAAGTATTTAAAATACGTCAAATAGAAAGATAAAGTTGGCATATTTCCCTTTATTTTTTATCATTGTTAATCTGTAAAGATAGTAATTACAAACGACATATTTTTCTAGTTAGATTTATGTTGTTGAAACTATTTTTATTTTTTTTATATTTTCTGACATATGATTTAGTAAATTATTATCTAAATTGATGATAATTTTTTACGTAAATATTTTTTATTATATTCATATATTTTCAAAATTTTCTCTTGTTGAACTATGTATATTTTCTAATATAACCATGCTTAATAAAAAACCTTCTACTATTAGCTTTCACAATATCAAAACATTTATTGTCTAATTTATATTAATGTACAAAAAAATTTAGGCACTTCAGTTTAAAATTTTATGTTATTTGTATTCCTTCTAGAGTGTTTATAAACTCATAAAATATACTCATTACTTATGACACGCGAAAAAATATTGTAACAATACAAAAAATAATTATTATTTATCAATATATACCACTAGACAATATGTTTATTGTATTTTTAATAGCAATAAAAATGATAAACAATCAATATGTATATGTAGAAGTGAGGTGGTAAGTCTTGCTTTATCAATCATAATAATGTAACGTTGTTTTTATAAGTAGGAACAGATACACGTGATACTCTTTAAGAATCTTCATTTTTTTTTAAAACAAGAGATGTTGCACTTCAAGCTATCTAACATGAGTTTCAGTTTCTTATTCAATATTCTCTTACTACATTTTCTCTCAACACTTATACATTAATTTCAAATGACAAATTACTGCATACCCTTTTCATTTCAATTTATTTATCTGATTTTGACTTAGCATGAAAATTGAGAAAATAAAAAATAACTTTTAAATGTTGTGGTCATAAATTAATGATATGTGAAATGTAACAAAATGCTCTTTATTCTTGTGGTTTAAACATGACATATGAAAAGTATAAACTAAGAGCGGCCAAAAAGGAAATAAAGACATTATTTTTTTAAACTGACCTAAAAGAGGTAAGACAAAGAAATTAAAAAGAAGAAAGTACTAAATAAAAATCCATCATATTCCATGATAAACATATTCAAAGGTAAAAATTGAAATCATAAATATAACAAACATAATCATAGCTATGACAAACTTAACTCTATAAGTACACAATAAAGTCACTAAATTTTAAATAAAGCTATAAAAATCTATTCATGGGATCCAGATGGCGCTTCATCAAAATTGGACGAACTGTTTTCCTCAACTCCTAAAGGAGCAAGGGCACTTCCAATAGTTTGATATGGAAATTCAATATTAGACTCCATAAGTTGGCCCGCTACTCTTTCAACTTCTTCATGTGTAGCTTCCAAGAGCTCACTCAACTTTTTAAGGTCATAAAAGCTGAGTTGTTCATATGAAAGTTCGTTCCTTAATGCTAGGAGAGCTTCTCCATGGTTTTTTTTGTCGTTCGAGTGAATTCTCCAATTTGTTTAGTTCATTATTGATCTCATTAACATTGACATTTTCATGAGTTACAATGGTGGGGTTAGGAGCATCAGAGTTGGGTTGAGGATTATCTCCAAGAAACTTATCCACAATTAACTCGATGGAAGGATATCCACATGAATATACTTTGTTGCTAGAAGAAAAAATCACAACAGGAACACACAATTAAAAAAACAGTGAATACCGACCTCCGGACATGGAGGAAGAATTTTTCTTGATTCAAAAAGAAAAGTTAGTTTGGCCTGAAGCATCGCATACATCTTATCTCAAAATAATGAATCAAACTAGCTAGGGGTTAATTAAACTTTATTTGAACTTATTTCAACAACTAAACAACACTAACTCTAACTAGTTTTGAATTAATTCCATCAACTAAACCCACCAACTAAACCACATTATTTATTTGAACTTGTTTAAACAACTAAACAACTTTAACTCTAACAAGTTTTGACTTAATTCCAACAACTAAATCCACCAACTAAACCACATTATTTATTTGAACTTATTTAAACAACTTTAACTCTAACTATTTTTGACTTAATTCCAACAACTAAATTCACCAACTAAACAACATTATTTATTTGAACTTATTTGAACAACTTTAACTCTAACTAGTTTTGACTTAATTCCAATAACTATATCCACCAACTAAACCACGTAATTTAATTGAACTTATTTAAACAACTTTAACTCTAACTAGTTTTGACTTAATTCCAAAAACTAAGAAACTTTTCAACTCGAACTAGTTTTGACTTAATTCCAACAACTAAATCAACCAACTAAACCCCATTATTTATTTGAACTTATTTCAACTAAACAACTTCTTAACTCTAAATAGTTTTGACTTAATTCCAACAACTAAATCCACAACCTAAACCACATTATTTATTTGAACTTATTTAAACAACTTTAACTAACTAGTTTTCACTTAATTCCAAAAACTAAATCCACCAACTAAACCACATTATTTATTTGAACTTTTTTAAACAACTTTAACTCAACTAGTTTTGACTTAATTCCAACAACTAAATCCACCAACTAAACCACAATATTTATTTAAAAAACTTTAACTCTAATTAGTTTTGACTTAATTCCAACAACTCAATCCACCAACTAAACCACATTATTTCTTTGAACTTATTTAAACAACTAAAAAACATTAACTATAACTAGTTTTGACTTAATTCCAACAACTACATCCACCAACTAAACCACATTATTTATTTGAACTTATTTAAACAACTAAACAACTTTAATGCTAACTAGTTTTAACTTAATTCCAACAACTAAATCCACAAACAAAACCACATTATTTAGTTGAACTTATTTAAACAACTAAACAACTTTAACTCTAACTAGGTTTCACTTGACTCCAAAAACTAAATCCACCAACTAAACCACATTATTTATTTGAACGTATTTCAACAACTAAGCAACTTTTTAACTCTAACTAGTTTTGACTTAATTCCAACAACTAAGAGCTCGTTTGGATTGGCTTAAAAAAAAGCTTTTAAGTCAAAAATAAAAAGTCAAACTGAAATGACTTTTAAGTCAAAAAATAAAAAGTAGAGGGAGACGTACTTCTGGTTTTTGACTTATTTTAAGTCATTTTAAACTTATTTTAAGTCATTTTTTACCTTGCCAAACACTTCCCAACTTATTTTAAGTCATTTTTGACTTATTTTAAATTATTTTTCATATTTGCCAAACAGTTTCAGAGGTCGAAAGCTGACTCAAAAGTAGGTTCGACCAACTTTTAAGCCAATCCAAACACCCTCTAAATCCACCAACTAAACAACATTATTTATTTTAACTTATTTCAACTAAACAACTTTTTAACTCTATTTTATTTTGACTTAATTCCAATCCACAAACTAAACCACGTTATTTATTTGAACTTTTTTAAACAACTAAACAAATTTAACTCTAACTAGTTTTAACTTAATTCCAACAATTAAATCGACCAACTAGACCATACTATTTATTTGAACTTATTTAAACAACTTTAACTCTAACTAGTTTTGACTTAATTTCAACAATGAAATTCACCAACTAAACCACATTATTTTAAATAATGAGTCAAACTAGCTAGGGGTTAATTAAACTTCATTTGAACTTATTTCAACAACTAAACAAGTCAAAACTAAATTTAAAGCTAAGGGTCAACACTAGATGGATCAACTAGTGTTGGTAATTATGCTTAACAAACACATTATTCCTAAATTAAAGCATAATATCAACACTAAATGGACACAAATCGATCTTTCAAGAAAATCAATTTTGTCATCAATAGGATCAACAAGTGTTGGTAATTATGCTTAACAAACACATTATTCCTAAATTAAAGCATAATATCAACACTAGATGGACATAAATCGATCTTGCAAGAAAATCATTTTTATCATCAATAGGATCAACTAGTGTTGGTTACTTAAGCTTAACAAAAACATTATTCCTAAACTAAAGCTTAATATCAATACTAGATGGACACAAATCGATCTTGCGAGAAAATTAATTTTGTCATCGACTGGATCAACTAGTGTTGGTACTTATGTTTAACAAACATATTATTCCTAAATTAAAGCTTAATATCAACACTAGATGGACACAAATCGATCTTGCAAGAAAATCAATTTTGTCATCAATATGATCAACTAGTGTTGGTACTTATGCTAAACAAACACATTATTCCTAAATTAAATCTTAGTATCAACATTAGATGGACACAAATCGATCTTGCAAGAAAATCAATTTTTTCATCAATAGGATCAACTACTGTTGGTACTTATGCTAAACAAACACTCGATGGACTCAAACAAATTATTACAAAATTAAAGCTAGGTATCAATCCTAGATGGACGCAAACACATTATAAAAAAACATCTGTACTTGAACTTTAGTAATTTAGAAACATCAAACCTTATCTCTTACTTTGATGAAAGAAGTAGTATAGTCTTGTATCAACTTTTTTAGATGTTGAGCTCCCTTAGTTGCCTAGCAAGAAAAGAAACAATTGAAAATTTCTTTAGTGGTAATCCAAGTCCTTGTACTATGAAAATTTCAAATGAAAGTTACTTGATAATCATATCCTTTTCACTTTAAAATAATATCAATAAGAAAAGTTGTTTGCTTATAAGAAATTATGAGTTATTTGAGATATAAAATTACTTGGTTTATGAATGTAAAAAAGGGCAACAGGGATATGAATGTAACAAACCATTTGATCAAAGGTAAGAAGACCTAGTCCAGCGATGACATAAAAGGTAAAAGGGCAATAGTGTGTTTTGTACATTACTTGGTCTTCTTACCATGATGACTTAAAAGGTAAGAAGACCAAGTCCTAAATCCTAAATCATAACGCAATTGAAAATATAAACTACTTTTGAATATTCTCCTACACTTTATATTTCATTATAAATTTTCAAAACGATACAATGAAATTTGTGTCTTGTTTATCTAGCCACCATATATTTGAATATAGTATGATACATATGAAATTGTAACATCCCGCCTTAGAAAGAGCTAAATTTAGAAAGCGCTAAATTGGAAATAGCTAAATTGAGAATTTTTCAATTTATGCTTAGGTACCTCATAAGATACCGAATGAAAGGTCTTTGAATCCTCTTTCCAACGCCGATGAGTTTACTAAGTTTCGAGTTTGGATGAAAGAGATATGCCCGTTTAAAGTTAACTTGTCCAGTTAAGGAAAGTTAACCGAATTAGTGAGGGGTATTTTGGTCTTTTCCTTACTCCATCAGATTTAAACGAATTTAGTAATATTTTGAATTAAGATCTGAATTTTTTCAGTTTTACAAATCCTAAATTACCATTAGGGTTTTAGAAGAGAGTTCAAGAAGAGGAAAAGAGCAGAAAAGGAAGAACGAACAAGATCTCTTGCAAATTGAGGAGTATTGAACGCTTAACTACACCTCATCCAATACAAGGTGTAGGCAGTTATTATATAGTATAAAACTCAACGAAGAGTTGGGGTCAAACCCACAGGGAGCGGTACAAATTTGAATTCAGTTATGAAATTATAAGTGTAATCTAGTTGGTAGTAGGAGTAAAAATTATTCAAAACATTTAAGTAAATCGAAGGGGTTGACAACGAATGTCGGATAGGGGGAATTGTTTTGTCAATTAACAACTAAGACAAATACGTAAACAGCGGAACCAACAATGTAGAGAGAAATTCTCAGGATGTGATCGATTAAAGGTTAATTTTTCTACATGGGTAATTAAAGTTTACTAACGATTGCTAAATCTCAGTAAGTAGGTTAGATTATAGATGCAATAGCTTTCTCTCCAACAACTATTACGATTCAAGCGCGTTCTCTTGAACCTTGACAAACTTAACAATATAAATAGCCCAAAACTTTAATTTCTACTCTCTCGAGCTAGATAGGTAGAATCGAGTTTAGGATTCACTATCTCGAGCTGAACCCACATCAACCCAATAACTATAATCATTAATTGAAAACCTCGGTTCTAAAACCTCTTTCTCGAGCAACCCCAAAACTCTAAGTTAGAATTACATTTGCAACTATTGTTCATAGATTAATACATAGCTATCAATTAAACACACTTAAATTAAGCATTTAAATCAGTAAACAACAATACCCATAAGTTAATTAAGCCAATAATCACATTCAAAGAATTGGAGTTTTAGCTACACATCATAAAATGAGAGAAACAATTACCAACTATATTAGCCATGAGTTGGGTAATAGTTTCCAAGTCTCTACAATACTTCAAATTGAATTAATTCAAAAACCCAATTGTAATTCCTCAAAACGAAGTCTCAAAAGCTTCAAAGTGTACAATACAAAACTCAGCAGAACTAAATTTTGATTCTATAATGCCTAGATTAAAAGATTCCTGCTTTTCCTACCTTTCAAATTTCAATTTATAGTTTCCCAATTTTTGGCCTTCAAGAGTTTGCCTTAGCTCCTAATCCTCAGGATTTTATAACTTTAAGTGATCAACATCGTTCTCGCCATGTAGTTCGGTGGCTCGCCGAATGTCCAATTCCACCGCCAAGTAGGTTCTTCCCCAGGGCTGGTATGCTGGAAGTCTAGGTGAGCTAAAGAGCCACTCGACAATTCACCGAGTGGTCTTGGCGATCACCAGGACTGCCTTCCTTCAACTTCTTTAATATTTTTACTCCGTTTTGCCTAGTAATGTCCTTGCCTTCCTCCTATAGCCTTCATTGCTGCAAATCAACACTTTAACATCAGTTTAGAGAATAAATTTGGAATTGAGGACACTTAAACTATCCAAACAAAGTCTTAAACGAGTCGAAATCCCAGACTCATCAACACCGCCAACTTACGCTTTTTGTTGTCCTTAAGTAAAACTCAAGATCAATTAGTTCAACAAGGATGTCTACAAACAGTGCTACTCAATGACTCAAGAAAAATGCACACAAGAGGTTCAAACTACACATACAATATTCAATTGTGCACTCAAACATTCAAATTGTGACTCACAATTATAAAATATACTCAAGCTCATAATGCTTGCTTCAAATGCAAGTTCATGCTCAACAAAAGTATTCAAATGCCCTCATAACAAGGGTGATTCCATGCCCACACAAATTTCCTCAACAATTTAAAATTCTGGAATCAAATACAACTCTCACACTCACGAAGATGAATACATGCATGATTCTTCCCATAGGTTTGCCCTTATTTTCCAATAAATTTCATTTCAGCTCGCGCAAGATCACAAAGGTCTTTTCAAGGCTTGTAACGGAGTCAAGTGTAAAGGTATGATCATTTAGGCTTTGTGGCTTCTACCTTCATGAAGTATGGCCTGAAAATCACTTTATCTCCCCTCTTTCACATTCAAGCATGTTCACAATCCACTTTATTATTCAAATAAGCATGACTCATTTGACACCCCATTTTTTGCTTCTTTCACACACTTTTATTTCACAAACTTTTCTCTTTCTCAGTCTTTTTCACCATTTATTTTCTTTCTTTCTATTTTTTTTAAGAGGGCTTCCATTTCTTTGAAAACAATCATTCAATAGGGGAAAATTTTCACACTTCTTGACATTCCTCCTTAAACATGATTCAACTTAGGTGAGAAAACATTTCAATCTTATGAATCCTTGTGTGAGAAATCCTTTCATAATGATAATCATATTAACAAGTGAGAAAAAAATTTCATATAAAAGCATCCTTAAGTCATAAGCATCAATATAATATCATAAAAGCATGCACATCTTCATAAATATATAGTTCATATTTCGTAAGCTTAATCATGTGTTCTTAGTCAAAATCATGGATCATGCATGAATTCATATTAATTCAACTAAAAATCATGTAAATATTTCAATTCATGCATTAGAATATAGAAAATAAATAATTGAATCATAATTTAGGAGAACCCATGGAAATTGAAGAAAACCCAATCTTTGAATTGAGAATTGAACTTGTAAAATTGGGATATTTGGTGTCACGCCCCGAGGCTATATCCTGGGCGGGACTGGAACTCGAGAATAATTGTTGTCCCCAAGCAAACCCTTGCCTACCTTAACTTATAGCGAAAAACGTAAATAATAAAAAATAGTCTCAAAGGATAACTCATGCAATATCTTAATAAATATTAGACTAGCCGAAATGGCAACTCGAGTCTTAACATCAATAAATGAAAATGGAAAGACTAAACAACTATAACTATCCATCTATGAAGCCTCTAAAACAAAGAGGGATGTCGGGATAAGACCCTCGATCATTCTAACAACTAAAGTACTAAAACAATGTAAAAAAGGGTCCTCCGAAAATCAAGGAGGCTCACCAACTGACTTTGAGTAGTCAACTGGATCTACAAGGCGCTGGATGCTGATCCTGGTTACCTCTATCTGCTTCATAAAATAATGCAAGCCAAATGGCATCAGCACATTGAATGTACGAGTATGTGAGGGGATTATACAAAGCATGGGTACTCAACACAAATGCAAAGTAAAAGAAAAATAAAGGGGTAGTTTATACAAAGCATTTCAGACAGTAGATGATAACTTAATGTATTAAAGAAGTACAATAACAACTCAGTTTACATATAAAGTAATCTAATATTGTGGGAGTTACTCTAACCGGTATCCATAACTATGAGCTAATGTGATGATACAACGTCTCGCCCACGCTTCCCGAACTGTCATATACCTTGTCGTGCTATTGAACGCCTCAACTAAGTGGATCCACTAGTCTATGCTAAAAATTACTAATGAGTTATCTAATAAGTATGACCCTTTCTTATCCACGATAGCTACATGGTTTATGGAGACTTAAGTTATTATGAATTCATCCCCATATCGGTGCTTAATACTGCTCCCAAAATATGCTCATCTCATATGCTTTAAAAACAAAAATCTTTCTTTGATTTGAGATAATTAATCAAAAATTAGCTCAAAAGCTCTCTTGGAAATATGTGTTTCCTCTCTTGATTGAATGTGAAAACATTTCAATTCTTGGGAATACTTGGTTCCCGTATAATATTTTGAAGAATTAACTTTACTCTAACTCTTTACTCAACTCAAAACTCTAGCCTTAAAACAAAGTTAAAACGTCTGTAAAAGACTTTTGGATGACTCTATGAACGTCTCTTGACTTGACTCTTAACTTTCCTTGAATTGAATTATGGATTCAAGGTTCATGATCTCATGTTTATGGATTATTTCATGATGTTTAGATGTACCTTAGAGTGTAGTAATCAACTAGAAAACTTAGGTATGTTACTAGTAAACTCAAACGGAAAAAAGTGGGAAAAGGTAGAAGGCCTGGCGACCCTGGCGCACTGAGTGGCGCGGGGCGCCATGGGGAATACTTCAGAAGTTGGGTCGGGGCACACTTACTGGCGTGGCGCCCTAAAACCCAAACTTCAGAGTTCCTTTTGGGGTGATCTAAGAGGCGCGGCGCCCCAGCCCCCTCCCTAGAAAATCCCTGAATTTTCTTACTCGTTTTTCAAATCTAAATCCTCAAGATTCAATTGGTTCTTTTCCCAAACACTTAGATTCGACTATATCACCAAAATATGTAAGATTATAATCAAATTCACATCTAATTTCATGAAGTAAACTCAAGAAACTTCCCAAAAACATCAACAACAAGAACCCAAAAGAACTTAAACAAATTTCATCAAGAACTCATAATCTTTTCTTTCAAAAACACAATTACGCTGATTTGAATCATGATTGGAAGATAGGTGAACTAACTGAACGCTATGTGATCTCACATACCTCGTAGGATTGAATCCTTGGCGAAATCCCCAACCAAAATCGCAAGAGCTTGAAGAATCTTGAACTTTTCTTCTCCTTTCTCATCTTTTCTCTTTTCTCCAAGCCCTAGTGTGTTTTGGTAAATGCGTAAACTGATACAATTCTGATTAGACCCCAATTAAACTTCTAAAAATGAAATTAATTAATTGGGTATGGAAAAGACAAAAATACCCTTCCAAAATCCGGTTTTGACTTTCCTTAAATAGACAGCCCAACTTGAAATTAACATATTTCATTAATACGAACTCGGAATTGAGCAAAATTGGTGGCGTTGGAAAGATAATTCAAAGATCTTTCCTATGGTATTTGGTAGCATACCTAACTCATCCTCATATATGAGTTATTGTTGTTTGAAGTTGACCAAAACTCAAACTTAACATAACTTAACCAATTTTCCAGATTTTTCATTCTTTCCAAAAATGACTCTTTCTAATTCTATCTTTTTCTAGTTCTTTCAAATATCGAGGTGTTACATTTTGTGACTCAATGGAGGAAATGATTCCATTGGTGAATACTAAACACCTTTATGATCAAAGCCCAAAAGCTATGGTGAATTGAAGATCCTTAGTTGAGACCCTAGCTTCTTTTTCCTTAGCTTTAGAGGGAATTGGAGAGGATGAATGTGGTTGAGATTTGGAATTTAGGAGAATGATTTAGAATAGGCAGTTTTAGGATTTAAAATACTTATTTATAATTTCGAATAGAGCTCAAAATGGCATAGCTTAGGTATTAAATGTTGGGTATATAACAAGAGTTAATGGGAAATGGAGGGAAGATGAAAAGAGATGAACTTGAAAAGTTGGGAACTTAAAAAGTCCTCTTATGCTTTAGTAAAAAAAGGCATTTCTCCCTCATCGGCAGTGGAAAGAAAAATAGAAGAGTTTAAATAGATAAACACTTCTATTAATTGTTTAAAGGGTTGGAAAGAAGGACCCCCCTCGTGCCGTAGTCATCATTGCTCGCTCAGCTCAGCTTTGGCTATGGAAAATGATTGATCGAGAGATTATTTTTGGACAAAGTTTTGTTTTTATTATTTACTTAATTAATTAAATAAAATTAAATGGCCAAAACATTTCAATTAATTAGTAAATTAACTGAAACGTCCCGACCCGACTCGGATCCACGTGACCTATTTTATTTAAATTACTTACCCATTTTATTAGAATTTCCCGCCATTGGAGATGACTGTTCTGAAAGGTTGCAACTTTCAGGAACAACCATGGCCGTTTGAAAGGTTGCAAACTTTCTGAAATGGTCGTGTGGTGTTCTGAAAGGTTGCAACCTTTCGGAACCAGATCCTCTTGTCTATAAATACCAGTTATTCTTCAGACTTTTTACTTACGAAAATTTCTAATTTCTTCTTCTTCTTCTTTACAAATATTTTTCGTGTACTTTACTGCCGTTGAGTGGCTCGCTGACACCAGCGTTTTGGGTATCAATACATTAGTGATTGAGATAATTCTTTCCTGGAGGACATATTTCAAATCAAACCTCGGATACTAGAGGGGAATAATGTACTAAAGGGGACACTGTGCATTCAGTGGGCTTGATCTTTTTCCATTCTGTATTTTCGAGATTCTGGTATGTTTTACATATGTTAATTTTTGTGAATTAATTTATGTTCTTCTGTTCTTCACTTTTTCATTGGAAACTTTGGTAACTTCGTGTTTCTGCAAAGTTTCTAGTAATCAGTATTACTATTTTTTTAAACACAGATAGGCAACAATCTTAAGGAAATTATTTTATTTTATTTTGATATGTGTTTCTAGTGGAGACAAAAACCTTCGTGGTTTTATACTCGTATTAAGTTTGCAATTTAAGTTATTGCTTACTAAGTCATTTGTATCGACTTCTATTTATTACAGATTTTGATTTTGAAATGGCAATTGATAATATTACGGTGGCTATTGTTGCACCAACCCGAACTACTGTACCACCAGCAGAGAAACCGGCAAATTCTCTGGTGTGAATTTCAATGGATGGCAGCAACGGGTATTTTTCTGGCTTACCACTCTTGGTCTGCAGAAATTTAAAAATGAAGTAACTTTGTTGCCTGCTGTTGAAATGCCAGACAGAGAAAAAGTCATGATTATTCAAGCATGGAAACACGAAGAATTCCTATGTAAGGGCTACATTATGAGTGCTTTAGAGGATGACTTATAAAATGTCTATAGTGAAATGATAACTTCGAAAGAATTGTGTAATGCACTTGAGAAGAAATATAAGACAGAAGATGCGTGTTTGAAAAAGTTTGTGGTCACAAAGTTTTAGACTATAAAATGTCAGATAGTAAAACTGTTGGATCACAAGTGCAGGAACTTCAACTTATTTTTCATGATCTGATTGCTGAGGATATGGTAGTAAATAAAGCTTTACAAGTGGCTGCAATGATCGAGAAGTTACCCCCTTCGTGGAACGACTTCAAGAATTATTTAAAGCACAAACGTAAGAAAATGAAGCTTGAAGATCTTGTGATTCGGCTCAAGATTGAGGGAGATAACAAAATCGCCGAAAAGAAGTCTCGTAAGGATTTGACAATAATTGGAGTTAATATTGTTGAAGAAGCTCCTACCAAAGGCAAGAAGAGAAAGAAGTCCAACAGACAGAATTCAGAACAGGCCAAAAAGAAATTCAAGGGCAACTATTACAACTGTGGTAAGGCTGGTCATAAGTCTTCTGACTGTCGTGCTCCAAGAAAGGACAAAGACAAAGACAAAGGCATAAGTCAAGAAAACATCGTGGAAGAGATGGAAGTTGTAGATGACCTGTGTGCAATGGTCTCGGAGAGCAACTTAGTTGGAAATTCCAAGGAGTGGTTTCTCGACTCAAGTGCCACTCGACATATTTTCTCTGTGAAAGAAGCCTTTGCAATGTTCACTGCTGCTAAATTTGATAAAGATTTGTTCATGGGGAACACAACAACAACAAGGATTGCAGGAACTGGGAAAGTAATGTTGAAAATGACATCCGGGAAGGTGTTAAGTTTGAACAACGTTCTGAACGTTCCTACTATTAAGAAGAATTTAGTTTCTGCTGCACTGCTCGTTAAGAACGGGTTTAAGTGTGTCCTCATTAGTGGCAAAGCTGTAATAAGTAAGAATGAGATGTTCTTCGGAAAGGGCTACCTCACAGAGGGCCTCTTCAAACTGAATGTAATTGTAACGACCCTAAAAACGAACTAGTAAAACTAGAGCCTCACATGTGAATTTGGAGTTGAGAACTTGATGAAATGATGAGAAATGACCGTGACGTCCGGAAACTAGTCGTTCGAACTAGTGAGTTGTAAGGGTCTTGTCGTTGAAGTTTGGAGTGTTGTTAAAGGACTTAAGGGGTTTATTAGCTAGTTGATTAATCACCTTTATAAGCTAGCAAGACCTTAAGCTAGGTCATGAAATCATTCAAAACCGAGACCCTCAAAACAGTCCCCTAAAAACGGTTTTAAGTTAGGAGTGAGGGTCAACTTTAAATGGTCATATCATTTAGCTCAAAACGAATTAGGTGGGCCATTACCTATCCAATTAAAGGTCTCTGAGTCCTCTTTCCAACGCCACCGAGTTTGCCCAATTCCGATCTTGGAGTAAAAAGTTATGCTTGAAATAGTGAATCACTGTCCAAAGGACGAGTTTAGACGGGAATGGGCACAATTTTAAGTCAAGACTTTATGGGTCCTTAGTCCTTTTCCAAAATTGACCCTATGCTATTATTTTCCTTTCCTAGCAACTATAAGACCTTTTTATGACCCTAATTCTTCCATTTTAAATCACTCCAATTAGAATTAAAAAGAACCCAACTCCTCTCAAACATTTCCCTCTCTACAACCCTCCATTTAACAAGGTCTAGAACTTGGAGCTAGGGCTTGGATTGAAGGTAGTTTCTTCATCAAATTTATTGGGGAATCTTAGCAAAGGTATGGTGACCCTTGATCCTTGATCAATCTTTCTTTCAAGGAGTCCAATCAAAAGTGTTTCAAAGAACAAAAATCTCAA